>JAOTQR010062262.1:0-47707 GCA_025774065.1 Solanum ossicruentum | reverse complement strand
CACACCTAAAAATATTTAAGCTAAATAAGATGAAAGATTTATTTTAAAAATGAATATTGAATAATTAAAGTCAGCAAAGAAAATACATTAAAAACTAATAAACTGGAGGATATTTTTGTAAACAAACAACATATTCTTAAAATTCATCTAACAAACCATACACTCAATAAGAAATAACCTCAACATAATTTATCTTGTCATTACTAATCCC
This sequence comes from Solanum ossicruentum, assembly GCA_025774065.1. NCBI lineage: Eukaryota > Viridiplantae > Streptophyta > Magnoliopsida > Solanales > Solanaceae > Solanum > Solanum ossicruentum. The sequence goes on along the minus strand of JAOTQR010062262.1, from coordinate 47,496 downwards.
AACATAATTTATCCTATCATAACTTATATTCTAACCAAACGACCCATACATGTAAAATTATCTCCTGATTTCACAAAGTGGATACGTATTGTTGGACATCCCAAAATAATATAAGAGACAAGTAAAGATGGATGGAGGAAGTATTATTATTTTATTTTCTTTTACTTATATGTAAGCAAATAACTTCAGCAACTTTCGGTTGTGTTGCTTGTTTGAGCAGCTTCTGATTGTCCTGCCTGCTTCAACAACTTGAAATTGACAGTGACTATTAACGTGTCTGCCTAATTTTAATTATTAACAAAAAATATTTTGTGGGATTTTTAATTAATCCTTTTAAGGCAACCATATATTGACGTGCCTATTTTGATTGCTTCATTATATTCTTCAACAGATTGAACTATAATTTTATAATATTACCCCGAATAAATCATTTTTTGTCGTACTGCTTGCTTGGGTAGCTTTGGGTTGACCTGTTAGCTTCAGCAGCTTCCAGCAGGAAGATAACAATTAACATATTTGTTGAATTTGCGCTGACTATTAATATAAAAAATATTTTTTTGGCTTTTAAATTAATCCCTTTAAGGCAGCTGTATATTGACATACCTGCTTCGATTGCTTCATTATATTTCTTCAACTGATTCAATGATAATTTTCATGTACTAGGAGGGTACCCTGGGCGTAACTGGCACTGAGAGACTATTGCTAGTACCCAAGTGAACCACCTGGCCTCATTACATTCGTTCAATCAATAGATCAGCAGAAGACATCCAAATTAACAATTACACAATAGTGGAGAACTCTATCTTATCATATCTACATCAAAAGATATGAACGATGGGCCACAAGAATAGTCATCTACAGTCATAAGACAAGATAAATTACGTAAAAACCAAAATTTAGAAAGAAAGGGGAAAGACCCCAACATCAAACCATCATCTCTATGTCTATAAGGCTTCTAAGTCTATAGTTTAGGAAGGTACCATGATAGGCCACGACTACCACAAGCTTGTGACACCCTATAACTTTATCATATTATATATTTATGTTTGAAGCCATATTTGGTTAGGTTAGGGGTGTATTAGGTTCATGGGAGACTCCTAGTACCTAAACGAGTTCAAGACTTCCCTAAAAGTTGGGTTTTCGGTGATAGTTTATGCAGGGGTCAACTTTAAACTAGCATAACTTTTAGCACATTGGAATTTCAAATGAAATCCCCTTGAGTTAGATTCTTTAAGAACTTGGTTTCATCTCATTCCGAGGTCGGATGAAGGAGGTATGATCATTTTCGTGAGGCCCTCCCATACAGTGTTGTCACACGGGCAGCTTGACGGCCAGTGTGCCCTTGGATGGGCCGTCTGGGTCACTTGGGATAGGAAAGGGCCATTATTTGCCTAAGGAACGTGACATGGCCAGTTGCACGGGCCATGTGGCTTGCCACTGACCGTGTGGAGGGATAACAAGGTTTGTCAAGGAGGCTTGTTGGGCAGGGGAAAAAATGTGTCTAAGTGTGGTTCCACAGGCACCCTTGATGGGTCATTTGAAGGGGTCCAACTTATGTGGCCTGGGCATGTGGTGTCCTGTTCTCATTTTTGCAACCATGTCTGGTGCAACGGACAATCAAATGGACCTTGAAGCATCACATGGCCCGTGAGGTGGTTCGTCAAAGTGACGAGACGTCAATTTTTCTAAGTTTCCCAACTTCCATTTTTTTCACTAAGGAACTTCACATGGAAACTCGTAATGACACGAGAAGTGTCACATGGCCAGTCAAGTCTCCAGTGAGATAGCACATTGCCAATTTTTACATCCGTTCACTTATGGCGTCTTCGTAAATTTTAATTACTCTAATGGCCTTTTTAGACATCCAATACTATCTTAACATACCTAAAAGACATAAACAATATTCCAAAGGATCAAACTCATTACTCTCATCTAAAATAAACTCTCAATTCTCTCAAAGGCCTCTATCAAGACCCTAATACCAATTTCAAGGAAAACTCAAGAACAAGTTTGGATTCCAAGATCCACTTCCAAGCTTCCATTCTTTCTCAACTCAATTTCAAGGAACTTAAAGTCTAAGGTCTGTGGGTTTCTTTCATGGGTTCCTTTCACCCATGATAACCAAGCCTCATTTAACTCAAATTGTATGATTTAAAGTTTATTTACAAATATGTCTTGATTATTTTGAAATTCAATGCACACTATGTTAAAGCTATGTGAAATTGTGATTGTTTGCTATGTTTTGAACTATAAAACCTTGATCTCATTACTCTCATCTCAAATACACTCTCAATTCTCTTGAAGGCCTCTATCAAGACCCCAATACCAATTTCAAGTAAAACTAAAGAACAAGTTTGGATTCCAAGATCCATTTCCAAGCTTCCATTCTTTCTCAACTCAATTTCAAGGAACTTAAAGTCTAAGGTATGTGGGTTTCTTTCATGGGTTCCTTTCAACCATGATAATCAAGCCTCCATTTATTCAAATTGCATGATTTAAAGTTTATTTACAAATGGGTCTTGATTATTATGAAATTCAATGCACACTTTGTTAAAGCTATGTGAAATTGTGTTTGTTTGCTATGTTTTGATCTATAAACCCTTGATCTCTTGTAAGCTTTGAGGAAAAATTTTTATGTACTTTTTCTTGGGAGTGTTGCAAGGTTTGATTTATCATTTTACAATGGATTTTCTTTCATGATTTCATCCCTATTTTTTATGATTTTATACTAGCATTGCACACCCTCTAAGTGTTTGATAAAATGTCCGGATGTGGTTTCTTGAGGAGTTGAAGGTCCAAAGCATGAGATATGATATGATTGACTATACGATGATGAAATGAGCTTATGTACATAATATACTCTATATAAAAGTGTTGCATTAAACCATTCCCAATCCGGGGGGTCTAAGAACCCGGATAACCAAGATAGGGGTTTGTACTCATCACCCGAGGAAAAGGTTCATATTTCTCCACCAAGATAATGGTGCAGAATTATCACTAACCAAGATGGGGGTTTGTACTTATCAACCGAGGGAAGGGTTTGTTCTTCTCTATCTAGGTGATGGGATGGCCGTATCATCAACTGAGTTAAGGGTTAGTACTTCACCACCTAAGTGATGGGGTGTCATCATCACTAACCTACCAAAGGGTTTGTACTTTGGAAATCTAGCTTGGTTTATTCTACATATATGATATCCTATATGAGCATGAGTTATTTAAACACGTTTTACTCGAGCATTGATCATACATGCCATATTATTATATGATGTCTATTGCCTATTGTTATGCATTTTGATTATGATATCTATCTCTCGTTGCATTGCATCCTACATACTTAGTACATTCAAATTTTAATAACGTATACTCTTGCCTATATGATATCACCACATAGGAACCGATGCCCAAGTTGATCATCCACCTCCTCCACGTGGCTAGTTCGATACTACTCAAGCTAGTTGGTGAGTCCTCCACTTCGGGGACCTTAGTCTATGTTGCTCTTATTATTTATTGAGACACTCTTCTTTATTGTCTATTTTGACTATAAAGGTGAGCCCGGTTGCTTATCTTGGCACCCACTCTTATCTATGTATTCGAGGTGTTTGTTGGATATGTTATGTATCTATTATATGAGTTTGACTCTTGGCTCTTGACTATGATATTGTGAAAGATTTTCCCTTAGGCCTTTTCCCCTATCCTTTCTCTTTAATAGTTTATGTGTTTTCGCAACCAATGATGTGTAATGACAAGTTAAGAGGCTTGTTTGGGGTTCCTTCGAGTTTCCCATTTGTCGTGTCACATCTAGTCCCTAAACTTGGGTTGTGACAAACTTGGTATCAGAGAACTAGGTTGATAGATCCTCGGAGTCCAACACACCACATCGATTAGAGTCCTATTCATGTATGTGAAGCGCACCATGACTATGAATCGGAGGCTATGAGACGTTTTAGGAAATGATTCCCTTCTTTATGTTCTAAGTCATGATATAGAGTTATGTCAAGGTTTTTTCCCCTAACGATTTATTCTTTGATATTCTAGATCATGCCATATATTAGAGGAAGACAGGCCCAAACTCCTGAGGAGAAACCTACCAATGGAGAGCTCCAAGATGCTCTCACCATGCTTGCCCAAGTTGTAGCCTACCAAATCAATCAAGGGGCCTAAGCCCCTCATGCTACTACCCCGGGAGCTAGGGTAAGAGACTTCTTGAGGATGAATTCTCCAGTTTTCTATGGGTCAAAGGTGGATGAAGACCCACAAGAGTTCATTGATGAGGTCTACAAAATCTTGACTATCATGGATGTTGGGCCGAATGAAAAGGAGAAGTTGGTGGCATACCAACTCAAGGGGGTAGCCCAAATTTGGCATGATCAATGGAAGGGGGAGAAGGGAAATGGTTATGTGATACTTTGGGGGGAGTTCAAATTGGCTTTCCTTAAACGGATTTTCCCTCTTGAGCTTAGGGAAGCAAAGTTGGCAGAGTTTATGAACTTGAAACAAGGTGCTATGAGTGTGAGGGAGTATTTCCTAAAGTTTAATCAACTTTCAAAGTATTCTCCTCATTTGGTGGCCGATCCTAGATCTAGGATGAATAAATTTTTGATGAGGGTATTTGACTTGGTGAGTTAAGAATGCTAGTCAACTTTGCTAATTGGTGACATAGACTTATCTCAGTTGATGACATATGATGAACAAATGGAGGAGGAAAATTTGAGGAAGAGGAGGGGCCATGAGGCCAAGAGGGCCCGTTTTGAGGGTAAATTCCAAAAGGGTGTTAGATAACATCAAGGCCAAGGGCCTTCTCGTGCTACTAATAAGGGGTTTGCCAATGACTTCCCTAAGCCTCAAGGTGTTGGTGTTGTGGCTCCTATGGATGTGTGTCCTAAATGTGGGAAGAGTCATAATGGCCCATGTTTGAAGGGTTCGAATGCATGCTTGGGTTGTAGGGAGCTCGGTCACAAGAAGATATATAGTCCAAGAAACTGTGGTAAGGTTCGGGTTGCAAATACTATTCCATTGGGTAGAGGTGGTCCTCAAGGTGGTGCCCCAAGGCACAATCGGTTTTGTACTCTACATGGGAGGCAAGGGGTTGATAAGCTCCCCACCGGTATGTTGAAAATCTTTGACTTTAACGTATATGCTTTGACTGATCCAGGCTCCACCCTCTCCTTTGTTACCCCTTTTATTGCTACAAAGTTCCATATTGACCCCGAGTTGTTGCATGAGTCATATGACATGTCTATTCCTTTTGGTGCATCTATTATTGCTAGAAAGGTATATAGGAATTGTTCAGTTTGCATCTTGCATAAAATCTTACCTTGTGATCTTGTTGAATTGGATATGGTCGATTTTGATGTTATTCTTGGATGGATTGGTTGCATTCATACTATGCTACTATTAATTGTAGAACCGATAGGGTCAAGTTTCAATTTCCAATTTCCAAATGAACCCATCCTTGAATGGGAAAGTCAAGATGTGGTGGTTAAGGGTAGATTCATTCCATGTATTAAAGCCCATAAGTTGATCTCTAAGGGGTGTCTTTACCATCTTGTAAGTGTTAAATATATAGAGTCCAAAGTCTTTTTCATAGAGTCAGTTCATCCCTCTAGAGCTTAAGGATGCCAAATTGGTGGAGTTCATGAATTCGAAATAAGGGTTTTTAAGTGTGAGGGAGTATGCTTTCAAGTTTAATCAACTCTATAAAATTTGCTCCGCACTTAGTTGCTGACCCAAGGTCAAGAATGAACAAGTTCATGATGGGTGTATCCAATTGGGTCAGTGAGGAATGTCTGTCTGCTATGTGATTAGTTACATGGATTTGTCCCATTTGATGACCTATGCCAAACAAATGGAGGAGAAAAGTTATGGAAGAGGAGGAGTAATAAGGCCAATAGGGCCCACTTTGAGGGAAAATTCTAAAGTCGAAAGGGTGGTCAGTTCCACCAAGGCCAAGGGTCTTGTCATGCATTTAGTAAAAGTGTTGCCAATGACTTTCCAAGGGCCTAAGGTATTGGGGGTGTGGTTCCTTATGGCAGGTTTCAAAAATGTGGTAGGGGTCATAGTGACCCGTGCTCGAGGGATACTAATGCTTGTTATGGTTGTGGGGAGCTTGGGCATAAGGTAATGGATTTCATTCGAAATTGCAACAAGGGTAAGGAGGTTTGTCCATAAGGTGCCAATACGGTTCTTTTGGGAGGAGGTGGCCGACAAGATGGTGCCCCAAGGCATAATCAATTCTATGCACTCCAAAGGAGGCAAGGGGTTGAGGAGGTTCCCAAAGTAGTCACTGGTATGTTAAAAGTCTTTGACTTTGATGTGTATGCATTAATTAATTCGGGTGCCACTCTTTCTTTTGTTACCCGCTTTGTTTCCAAAAAGTTTCATGTTGAGCCTGAATTGTTGTATATCTTATGAGGTGTCTACTCCTATTGGTGCATCTATTATTTCTAGAAAGGTGTATAGAAGTTTTCCCATGTGCACTTTGCATAAGTTGTTGCCTTGTGATCTTGTTGAGTTTGAAATGGTGGATTTTGATGGCGTACGTGGGATGGATTAGTTGCATGTATACTATGCCTCTTATGATTGCCGAACCTGTAATATCAAATTCCAATTCCCAAATGAGTCCATCTTGAGTGGGAGAGTCGTGATTCAGTGGTCAAAGGTAGGTTCATCTCTTGCATTAAATCTTGTAAGTTGATCTTTAAGGGGTGTCTTTATCATCTTGTGAGGGTTAGGGATATGGAGTCCAAGTCCCTTCCAATGAGTCAATTTTGGTTGTAAATGAGTTCCTTGATGTCTTTTTGAATGACCTTCCCGGTGCTTCTCCCAAAAGGAAAATAGATTTTGGTATAGAGTTCCTTCTCGATACTCAACCCATTTTATTCCTCCTTACCGCATGGCCCTGACGGAGTTAATGGAGTTGAAGGAGCACTTAAGAGATTTGTTGGAGAAGGGTTTTATTAGGCCTAACAATTACCTTGGCATGCGCTAGTGTTGTTTGTGAAGAAGAAGGATGGGTCTCTTAGAATATGTATTGACTACTGCCAACTCAATAGGGTCACCATAAAGAATAACTATATTCTTCCAAGGATAGATGATTTGTTTGACCAATTGCAAGGGGCTAGTCACTTCTCTAAGATTGATCTTCGATCCAGGTACGATCATGTGAAGGTGAGGGGGTGTGATATTCCCAAGATGGGCTTCTAGACTAGTTATGGACATTACAAGTTTGTTGTGATGTCTTTTGGGTTGACCAATGCACCAGCCATCTTCATGGACTTTATGAATAGGGTCTTTAAACCCTACCTTGAATTGTTTGTTGTGGTCTTCATTGATGATATTTTGATCTATTCACTTAGTGAGGAGGATCATATCGGTCATTTGAGGGTAGTACTACAAAGATTGAGGAAAGAGAAGTTGTATGCTAAGTATGAGAAATGTGAATTTTGGTTAAAAGAGGTTGCCTTCCTAGGTAATGTGGCGTCGGGGGATGGTAATAAGGTGGATCCTAAAAAGACAAATGTGATAGAATTTGGCCTAAACATAATGACCCCTTCAAATATCAGGAGCTTTTTAGGCTTAGCGAGTTACTATCGAAGGTTTGTGAATAGGTTCTCTTCTATTGCTTCTCCTATGACCAAGTTGACTCAAAAGAGAGCCAAATTTGTGTGAATCGAGGAGTGTGCAAAGAGTTTCTAAACATTGAAATATAAGATTGTATTTGCTCCTATATTGTTACTATTGGAAGGGCTAGAGGGATTTGTTATGTATTGTGATGCTTCTAGAGCTGGTTTGGGTCGTGTTCTAACTCAAATGGTAAGGTAATGAGAAATGGTAAGGTAATAGCATATGCTTCTAGATAGCGCAAAGTGCATGAAAAGAATTATCAATTATCCTACTCATGGTACTGAACTAACCGCTATGGTAATGCATTAAAGATGTGGCGTCATTATTTGTATGGGGTGCATGTTGAATTGTTCACCAATCATAAGAGTCTCCAATATGTCTTCTCTAAAAAAGATCTCAACTTGAGACAAAGAAGGTGGTTAAAACATCTTAAGGACTATGATATGAGTGTGCATTATCATCTCGGTAAGGCTAATGTGGTGGCTGATACTTTGGGTAGCGTGTCCATGGGTATCCTAGCACAAGTTGATGATGGTGGCAAAGGGGTGGCTAGGGAGGTCCATCTGTTGGCTTGATTGGGAGTTAGGTTGGAAGAGGTTGATAATTGTGGTGTTGTCGTTGTTGATGGTTCAAAATCTTCGTTAGTTGAGGAGGTGAAAGCTATGCAAGATCTTGGTCCCCTTTTGTTAGAATTGAAGGCACTGGCAAAAAATGGTAAGGTGGAGGTTTTCTCGTAAGGGGGAGATGTATCCCTTAGTTGAGAGAAAAGATGCTCGATGAGGCTCGTGGGTCTTCCTATTCTATTCACCCCGATTCTACTAAGATGTATAAAGATTTGAGAGAGATGTATTAGTAGGGTGGTATAAAGTGGGGAATTGCCAAATTTGTATCCGATTGTCATAGTTTCCAATAAGTCAAAGCCGAGCACCAAAGATTAGGTGGTCGAGCACAAGACACAGAGATGCTTACTTGAAAGTGGGAGGAGATTAATATGGATTTCGTGGTTAGGTTTCCCAAGACTAGAAAGGGTTTTGATTCCATTTGGGTTGTGATTTATAGTATGATGAAATTGACTCACTTTCTACTGGTTAAGACCATATATAGGGCTGAAGATTATGCTACGTTGTACATTCATGACTTGGTGAGGTTGCATGGGGTTGCTTTGTCCATCATATTGGATCATGGTGCTCAATTTACATTACATATTTGGAGGTCCTTTCAAAGGGGTCTTGGTATAAAAGTTAAACTTAGTACAACCTTTCACCCTCAAAAGGATGGCCAAGCCAAAAGAACTATCCAAACACTTGAGGATATGCTTAGGGCTTGTGTATTGGAGCTTAAGGGTAGTTGGGATGATCATCTTTCGTTGATTGAGTTTGCCTATAACAGTAGCTATCATTCTAGCATCGGTTTAGTGGTTTCTTCCATTGATTGAGTTTGCCTATAACAATAGCTATCATTCTAGCATCGGTTGGGTGGTTTGAGGCTGGAGAGATGGCTTCTTTGGGACCAGATCTGGTTATGGAGGGTCTTGAGAAGGTTAGGATGATTAAAGAAAGGTTGAGGACGGCCTAAAGTCGCCAAAAGTTCTATGCCGATGTGAGGACAAGAGATCTTGAATTCAAAGTTGGTGATTGGGTTTTTTGAAGGTGCCACCCATCAAGGGTGTGGTTCATTTTGGTAAGAAGGGCATGTTGAGTCCAATAGATGTGGGTCCTTATAGGGAAATGAGGAGGATTTGCAAGGTAGCTTATGAGTTGGAATTCCACAGTGTAATGGATTTGGTTCATTCGATTTTTCATGTATCCATGTTGAGGAAATGTGTGGGAGACCCTCATGTTGTTATGCCTCTTGATGTTGTGGGTTTTGTGCAATAAAATTTGGCTTATGAAGAGGTTCTGGTTCATATTTTGGATAGACACGTGAAGACGTTGACGAACAAGGATGTGACTTCCATTAAGGTCCTTTGGAGGAATCAACAGGTTGCAAGTGCCACTTGGGAGGCCGAAGTTGACATGCAAAAATGATATCCTTACCTTTCCCATTCCCCTTAATCCTAAGGTACTTAGTTAAGTCCCCTACATGATTTCAAGTCTTAAGTTTAGCCCTCATGTCATTGCATACATTCATATTTAAATTGACAAGTTCATGATGATTTTACACTTATGTTGAGATTTTTTGAAAATGATGTTTAACTGCATTGTTGCATCCTTATGTGGGCTGAAATTGTCAGGTTTACATGTGTCATATAACTTTCTTTGACATTCGGGGATGAATTTTTCCAAGGGGAAGATTTTGAAACAACCCTAAAAAGTGCCCGAAAATGTGTCTTGGAAGTGCCCAGAATCATAATTTCCATATATCTCAAAATCTGTTCATGATATCAAAAATCCAACTTCATATTCTTGATCAAGGGGCCATATTGAGTGGGAAGTGGGTCTAACCCCAATTTTAGAGCTAATAAATCGCAATTTCATTTTTCCATAAATCAATTTCCAATGAGCACAGGGCGTTGCTAGCGTGACACGCCATAGTATTTTTTTGTGTTCAATTTTTTAATCTCGGTCCAAGACTTTTGAGTCATGGGCCTAAGTGTTCCCATGCATAAAAATACCTAACTTTGCCATATTTCACCCTCATATCATCCAAGGCATTCCCCAAATATTTATTCTCAAAACTCAAGCATCCAAAACTTATCCGGATCTTAAGGAGTTCACACAAGCTTCAAGTCTCCATTTTCAATCTTCATCAAGAGTTCTCCAAAGATAAGATATGTGGGTTTCAACAATTGGTTCCTCTCACTCATGGTGCCCAAGTTTCCTTTTTACCTAAATTGCATGATTTAAAGTTGATTTACTCATAGGTTACTTATTATGAATTTCACTGCACACTATGTTGGAGTTCCATGAGATTATGATTGTGTTAGCATGTTTTGAGATATGAATCTAAGATCTGTTGTGTGATTTGATGAAAGAGTTTGATGTATATTGCTTGAGGGTGTTACCAAGTATTTATTGATGGTTTTAGAGTGAATTTTCTAGCATGATTCCATTCTTGTATTGTATGGTTTTACATTAGCACTACACACCCGCCAAGTGTTTGATAAAATGTCTGGTTATGATTTCTTGAGGAATTGAAGTTCCAATACATATCTTATGAATTAAATGACTATATGATGATGAAAGAAATATATGTATATAACATTATCTCTATAGTATTAGGAATTGACCAAGCCTCACTCGGGAGGTTGTAGGTTCAGGAACCTTTAAGGGGTTTATACCTCGATCGCTTTGCTCGGGAGGTGGTAGGACCATGCAATCATATTGACGGGGTTGTACCTTGATAAACATACTGAGGGTTTCTACCTTGATAACCATGTCGAGGGGTTTGTAGTAACCACGTTGAAGGATTTGTACCTCATCAATCATGTTGAGGGGTTTATATCTCATCAACCACATTGAGGTTTTGTACCTCTTTTGCTTCTCCAATGAGGTTGTATGCCTTAGATATTCACTAATAATGGTCCCTCCTTACACATTTATAATTTCCTACGTAAGCCTGATTTACTTCGAGCATCTTCCATGCATGCCATATTGTTATATGCTACTCAGTGGCTATGCACATACATCTCGATTATTGCTTATCTCTTGTTTCATTGCATCCTACCAAATTATATTCAAATGTACTAACGCATATTATATGCCTATATGACGTTATCATGTAGGAACCGGAGCCCCTCTTGAGCATCTTCCTCCACGTGGCTAGTATGATTTCTCTCAAGCTAGTTGGTGAGTCCTCCATTCCAGGGACAATGTCCATGATCTCATGCAATGTACTAAGACTATCTTTTATTTTTGTATGTATTGACTATGAGGGTGAGCCCGGTTGCTTTTCTTGGCCCTCGCTCTTATCTATGTAGTAGATGTGTTATTGGACATGCTATGTATTGAGCCTTGACTCTCTTGTTTGATGTTTATGTTATGAAATCTTTCTTTTAGTCTCGTTGACCCTATTTCTAATTCAATTATGTTGTTTAATTACTTCCGCGATCAATGATGTGTAATGATAAGTTAGGAGGCTTGTTTGGGTCCCTTCGGGTTCCCTATTCGCTGTGTCATATCTAGGCCCTAGGCTTGGATTGTGATAATTCTTTCACCCATGATGTCCAAGTTTCTTGTTTACCTAAAATACAGATTTCTAAGTTGATTTTACATATGGATTTTTCATTATGAATTTGACTATAAACTATGCTGGGGTTTTGTAAAAGTATGACTATTTATGCATGTTTTAAACTATGAATCTTGGATCTATCTTTATATTGGATGAAGGGTTTTGATGTATATTGTATGATGATGTTACCAAGTATTGGTTGATGATTTACTTCAAGATTTCTTGCATGATTTTACTCTTTAATCGTATGGTTTTACACTAGCATTGCACAACCACCAAGTGTTTGATAAAATGCCCAATTATGAGTTCTTGAGGAATTAAAGGTCCAATGCATGTATTATGAGATTAATGAATTTATGATGATGAAAGGGATATATGTATATGATATTCTCCTATACTTGTTTGAAATTTACCAAGCCCCACTCAGGGGGTTGTGAGCCCGGGTAACCATGTTGAGGGTTTTGCACCTTGATAACTGGGTTGATGGGTTTGTACCTCAATAACCATAGGTGATAAGGTATGACAATCCATCAACAAATCAAGGGGTTTGTACCTTGATAATCAGGTTGAAGGGTTTGTACCTCAATCACCATGAGTGTTAGGGTGAGATGATCCACCAACCAATTAAGGGGTTGGCACCATAATAGACTATGAACACTATAATGATGGTCCCATCTTGCACATGTATAATGATCTATGTAAGCATGATTTACTTCAAGAATCTACCATGCATACCATATTGTTATATGCTACTCATTGACTATGCTTATGCATTTGGATTATGTAGCTTATCTCCTTTTACATTGCATCCTACATACTTAGTACATTTAAATGCACTAACGCATACTTATGCATACGTGATGTCACCCTGAAGGAATCAGAGCCCCACTTGTGCATTTTCCTCCACGTGGCTAGTATGATTCTCTTAAGCTATTTGGTGAGTCCTCCAATCTGGGGATGATGTTTATGATCTCATGTTGTGTTCTAAGACTATCTTCCTTTTATGCATGTATTGACTATGAGGGTGAGCCGGGTTGCTTGTCTTGGCTCCCGCTCTTATCTATGTAGTAGAGGTGTTATTAGATAAGTTATGTTGTTATGTTATGAGCCTTAACTCTCTTGATTTAATGATCTTTTATGTTATGAAGTTTCCCTTTAGCCCCTTTTTCCATTATCTCTATGCTTATTAATGTTGTTTAATGCTTCTGCAATCAATAATGTGTAATGATATGTAAAGAGGATTGTTTGGGACCCCTAGATTCCCCATTCACCATGTCATGTCTAGTCCTTAGGCTTCAATCGTGACAAACTTGGTATCAGAACAGTAGATTGTTAGTGGTCCTCGGCATCCAACACACCGCATCGATTAGAGTCTTGTTCATGGTTGTGTTGTGCACCACAACTATGAGCAAGAAGCTAAGAGGTGTTTTAGGAAATGTTTCCCTTCTTCATGTTCTCAGTTATGCTGTAGAGTAAAAGTAAGGTTTTTCCCCCCTAACGATTGTTCTTTGCTATGCAAGATCATGCCTGACAAAAGAGGAAGGAGTGCCTGCACTCCCGAGGAACAACCGACTCTTGGTGAGCTTTGGTTTACTCTCACTTTGCTAGCACAAATTGTGGCTAACCAAGGGGCCCGAACCCCTCATGCTTCTACATTGGCATCTCGGGTGAGGGACTTTATGAGGATGAACCCATTGAAATTCTATGGGTCTAAGGTAGATGACGACCCTCAAGAGTTCATTGATGAGGTCTACAAGGTATTGGCTATCATGGGTGTTAGATCAGAGGAGTAAACAGAGTTAGAGGCCGACCAACTCAAAAGGGTAGCACAAATATGGTTTAATCAATGAAGGTGGAGAAGGGAATCAATAATGTAGTGCTTTGGTAGGAGTTCAAGGTGGCTTTTCTTAGTCGGCTCTTCCCTCTTTAGCTTAGGGAGGCCAAGAAGGTGGAGTTTATGAATTTGAGACAAGGGTCTATTAGTGTGATGGAGTATTCCCTCAAGTTCAATCACTCTCTAGACATTCTCCCCACTTGATTACCGATCTAAGGTCTAGAATGAACAAGTTCATGACGGGTGTATCCAATTTGGTGAGTGAGAAATACCAGTTTGCTATGTTCATTAGGGACATAGATTTGTCCCATGTGATGACCTATCCTGAACAAATGGAAAAAGTTGAGGAAGAGGAGGAGTAATGAGGCCAAGAGGGATCATTTTGAGGGAAAGTTCCAAAGTCAAAAGGGTGGTCGATTCCATCAAGGCCAAGGGTCTTCTCATGCTTCTAATAGCGGGTGTGCTAATGACTTCCCAAGGGCCCAAGGTGTTGGTGGTGTGGTTCCTAGTAATGTGTGCTTGAAATGGCTCATGGCAGCCCATCTTTGAAAGACACTAATGCATGTTATGGATGTGGGAAAGTGGGTCATAAAAAGATTGATTGTCCTCATAACAACATCAAGTGTAAGAACATTCATCCACAAGGTGCAAATGCAATTCCTTTTGGTAGAGGTGGCCAACAAGGTGGTACCCTAAGGCACAATCGGTTCTATGCACTCCAAGGGATGGAAGGGGTTGAGGAGGTTCCTGATGTCATCACTGATATGTTAAAAGTCTTTGATTTGATGTGTATGCATATATTGACCCCGACACTTTCTTTTTTGGTCCCTTTGTTGCCAAAAAGTTTCATGTTGAGCTTGAATTCTTGTGTGAGTCTTATGAGGTGTCTGCTCCTACTGGTGCATCTATTGTTGCTAGAAAGGTGTATAGAAATTGTTCCATTTACATTTTGCATAAGAATTGCCTTGTGATCTTGCTATGTTGGAAATGGTGGATTTTGATGTCATACTTGGGATGGATTGGTTGTATGCATTCTACGCCTCTATTGTATGTAGAACTGGTAGGGTCAAATTCCAATTCCCAAATGAACCAATTCTTGGCTAGGAGAGTCATAATGTGGTGGTTAAGGGTAGGTTCATCTCTTGCATTAAAGCCCGTAAGTTGATCTGTAAGGGGTCTCTTTCACTAAATTCCATAAGTTGATCTCGAAGGGTGTCTCCATCATCTTTTGAGGGTAAGGGATGTGGAGTCTAAGGTCCTTCCAATAGAGTCGGTTCCGGTTGTAAATGAGTTACTTGATTTCTTTCGAAATGGCCTTTCTAATGTTCCTCCCAAAAGGGAAAAAGATTGGTATAGACCTACTTCCCGATACTCAACCAATTTCTATTCCCCCTTACTGTATGGCCCCAGCGGAGTTACAGGAGTTGAAGGAGAAATTGCAAGATTTGTTGGAGAAGGGGTTTCATTAGGCCTAGCCAGTCACTTTGGGGTGCACCATGTTGTCTATAAAGAAGAAAGATGAGTCTCTTAGAATGTGTATTGACTACTGGCAACTTAATAGGGCCACCATAAAGAATATATATCCTCTTCCAATGATTGATGATTTGTTTTACCAATTACAAGGGGCTTATCACTTCTCTAAGATTGATCTTTGGTCCGGGTACCATCAAGTGAAGGTGAGAGAGTGTGATATTCCTAAGACGGCCTTCCTAACTCGGTATGGGAATTATGTTTATTGTGATGTCTTTTGGTTCGACTAATGCACTGGCTATCTTCATGGATCTTATGAATTAGGTCTTTAAACCATCCCTTGATTTGTTTTTTATGGTCTTCAATGATGATATTTTGATCTGTTCACATAGTGAGGAGGAGCACATGGGTCATTTGAGGATAGTGTTAGAAAGATTGAGGAAGAGAAGTTGTATGACAATTATGAAAAATGTGAATTTTGATTTAAAGAGGTTGCCTTCCTAGGTCATGTGGTGTCTGGGGATGGTATTAAGGTGGATCCTAAAAAGACGGACGTGATTAAAAATTGGCCTAGACCATTGACCCCATTGAATATTATGAGCTTCTTGGGCTTAGCGGGTTACTGTCAGAGATTTGTGAATGGGTTTTCTTCTATTGCTTCCCCTGTGACCAAGTTAACTCAAAAGAAAGCCAAATTTGTGTGGACAGATGAGTGTGAAAAGAATTTCCAAACATTGAAAGATAAGCTTGTGTCCACTCCTATATTGTTACCACCGAATGGGCTATAGGGGTTTGTTGTGTATTGTGATGCTTCAAGGGTCAATTTTGGTTGTGTTCTAATGCAAAATTGTGAGGTGATACCCTATGCTTCTAGATAACTCAAAGTACATGAAAAGAATTATCCTATCCATAATCTTGACTTAGTCACCCTGGTATTTGCTTTGAAAATTTGGCGTGACTATTTGTATGGGGTGCATGTTGATGTGTTCACTGACCATAAGAATCTCCAGTATGTCTTCACTCAAAAAGATCTCAACTTGAGAAAAAGAAGGTGGTCAGAACTTCTTAAGAATTATCATATGAGTGTGCATTATCATCGCGGTAAGGCTAATGTGGTGGCTGATGCTTTGAGTAAGGTGTCCATGGGTAGCCTTGTACATGTTGATGATGGTGGCAAAGTGGTGGCTAAGGAGGTCCATTGGTTGGCTAGATTGGGAGTTAGGTTGGGAGAGGTTGATAATGGTGGTGTAGTTGTTGTTCGTGTTTCAAAATCTTCATTGGTTGAGGAGGTAAGAAAGATCTTGACCCCACTTTGTTGGAATTGAAGGAATTGGTACAGGGTGGTAAGTTAGAGGTTTTCTCCCAACGGGGAGATGGTGCTCTTAGATACCAAGGTAGGTTATGTATGCCTTGTGTTAATGGCCTCAGAGAAAAAGATTCTTGACGAGGCTCATGGTTCTTCCTATTCTACTCACCTCATTGGTGTATTGGTGGGGAGGTATGAAGAGGGAAACTGCCAAGTTTGTTTCCGGTTGTCATAGTTTTCAACATGTCAAAGCCAAGCACCAAAGACCGGGTGGCCTATCACAAGACATAGAGATTCCTACTTGGAAGTAGGAGAAGATTAAAATGGATTGTGTGGTTAGGTTGCCCAAGACTAGAAATGGTTTTTTTTTCCTTTTGGGTTGTGGTTGATAGGATGATGAAATCGGCTCACTTTCTACCATTAAGACCACATATGGGGCTGAAGATTATGCTAGGTTGTACAATTATGACTTGGTGAGGTTGCTTGGGATTCCATTGTCCATCATATCGAATCGTGGTGCTCAATTTACTACACATTTTTATAGGTCCTTTCAAAGGGGTCTTGGTATAAGGGTTAAACTTAATATGGCCTTTCATCCTCAAACGGATGGCCAAGTCGAAATAACTATCCAAATACTTGAGGATATGCTTAGGGCTTGTGTATTGGAGCTTAAGGGTAGTTGGGATGATCATCTTCCATTTGAGTTTGAGTATAATGATAAATATTATTCTAGCATCGGTATGGCTCCTTTTGAGGCTCTGTATGGTAGAAGTTATAGATCACAGGTTGGGTGCTTTGAGGTTAAAGAGGTGGCTTTGTTAGAACCTTATTTGGTTATGGAGGCTCTTGAAAAGGTTAGGATGATTAGAGAAAAGTTGAAGATGACCCAAAGTAACAAAAGTCCTACGCCAACATGAGGAGAAGGGAGTTTGAATTCAAAGTTGGTGATTAGGTTTACTTAAAGGTGTCACCTATGAAAGGTGTGGTTCATTTTGGTAAGAACGGAAAATTGAGTCCAAGATATGTGTGTCCTTATTGGGAAATGAAGAGGATTGGCAAGGTAGCTTATGAGTTGGAATTGCTTAGTGAGATGGATTTGGTTCATCCAGTCTTTCATGTATCCATGTTGGGGAAATGTGTGGGAAACCCTAATGTTGTTATGCGTCTTGATATTGTGTATGTTGTTAAAGACAATTTGACTTATGAAGAGGTTCCGCTTCAGATTTTTGATAGACAAGTGAAGAGGTTGGGGAACAAGGATATGACTTCCGTTAAGGTCCTTTGGAGGAATCAACAGGTTGAAGAAGCAAAACAGACATACAAAAGTGATATCCTTAGCTTTTCCATTCCCCTCAAGCCTAAGGTACTAAACTGAGTCCCCTACATGATTTCAAGTCTTAAGTTTATCACTTATGTCATAGCATACATTCATGTCTAAATTGACAAGTTCATGATGATTTTACACTTATGTTAAGATTTTTTGAAAATGATGTTTAAGTGCATTGTTGCATCCTCATGTGGGACGAAATTGTCATGTTTACATGTCTCATATAACTTTCTTTGACTTTGGGGGATGAATGTTCCCAAGGGGGAGATATTGAAACAACCCCAAAAAGTGCCCGAAAATATGCCTTGAAAGTGCTCGAAATTATAATTTCCATATATCTCAAAATCCATGCTTGATATTGATAATCCGACTTCATATTCATGATCAGGCTGTAAAATTGGGTGCAAAATCGGTCTAACCTTGATTTTTGAACAAATGAATTGCCAAGGCAGCGCCAGTGTGTATTTTTCTACCAGTCTTTTCACTTCAGTCCAAAGCTTTTGGTTCTTAGGCCTAGGCCTTCCCATGCAGGAAAATACTTATACTTAGCCATATTTCACCTTCATATCATCCAAGACATTCCCCAATACTCTCTCAAAAACTTAGACTAATATCTCTCTCAAAATTCAAGTGTCCACGTCTCTTTCGGATCAGAAGGAATTTATTCAGCTTCAAGTATCCATTCAAATAATCTTCAAGCATTTCCCCAAAATCAAGGTATGTTGTTCTCTACCATTGGGTCTTTTCACCCATAGTGCCCAAGCTTCCTTTTTACCTAAAATACATGTTTCTAAGTTGATTTTACATATGGGTTTTCTATTATGAATTTGACTATGAACTATGTTGGGATGTTGTAAAAGTATGACTGTTTATGTATGTTTTGAGCTATGAATCTTAGATCTATCATGATGTCACGATACAAGCTTTGTGCCTAGACGTGACATGGCGAATGGGGAACCCAAAGGTACCCCAAACAAGGCTCTTAATATATCATTACACATCATTGGTCATGGAAGCAATTAAACAACATAATAAGAGTAGAAATAAGGGAAAAAGGACTATAGGGATACTTTCAAAACATAAGCATCAAAATAAGAGAGTCAAGGTTCAATACGTAACATGTCCAACAACACTTCTACTACATAGATAAGAGGCGGGGCAAAGACAAGCAATCGATCTCAGCCTCATAGTTAATACATACATAAAAGAAAGATAGTTTTAGTACATGGCATGAGATTTATAGACATTGTCCCCAGAATTGATGACTCACCAACTAGTTTGAGAGAATTCGTACTAGCCACGTGGAGAAAGATGCTCAAGTGGGAGTCCGGTTCCTAGGTGACATCTGTTGGCATAGAGTATTGTGTTAGTATGTTTTAATGTACTAAGTATGTAGGATGCAATGCAACAAGTGATAAGCACCATAAACAAGATGCATAACTTAGGCAATGTATAAGCATATAACAATATGACATATGTGAATGATACTTGAAGTAAAATCATGCTTATATAGAAAATAATACTTATGTAAGGAGAGACCATTATTAGTCAATATCCAAGGCCTACCACCACTTTGGAGAGGGGAATGAGGTGCAAACCCTTCAATCTGGTTGATGACGTACAAACACTTCAACATGGTTGATGAGCTACAAACCCCTCAACATGGTTATCAAGGTACAAACCCCTCGACATGGTTGTACGGAACTACCACCTATCGACTGAGGAGATCAAGTTACAAACCCCTCAACATGGTTGCATGGTCCTACCACCTCCCGAGCGAGGCGATTGAGGTTCAAACTCCTCAACATGGTTACCCAGGCCTACAACCTCCCGAGTGAGACTTTGTCAATTCCCAACAATATATAGATAATATTATATACATACATTTCTTTCATCATCATATAGTCATTCAACTCAGACATGCATTGGGCCTTCAATTCCTTAAGAAATCATAATCGGACATTTTATCAAACACTTGGCGAGTATGTAGTCCTAGTGTAAAACCATGCAATTCAAGAGTGGAAGCTTGCTAGAAAAATTTGTGTAAAACTATCAATAAATACTTGGTAACACCCTTAAATAATATACATCAAAACCCTTCATCAAATGTCACAATAGATCTTAGATACAAAATCTCAAAACATGCTTAAGCAATCACAATTTCATGAAACCCCAGCATAGTGTGCAGTGGAATTCATAGTAAGAAAGATCCATGAGTAAATAAATTTAAAGCGTGCAATTCAGGTAAAAAGGAAGCTTGGGCACCATGGGTGAAAGGACCAATGGTTGAAATCCACATACCTTAGCTTTGGATAATTTTTTGAAGACAATTTGAAATGGAGACTTGAAGCTTGAATAAAAACCTTAAGATCTGGATTGAGTTTAAGGAATTGAATTTAGGGTGAAGTATTTGTCTATGTTTCTGAAAGAGTATTAGAGAATGTCTTGTATGATATGAAAGTGAAATATAGCTAAGTATAGGTATTTCATGCATGGGAAGGCTTAAGCCCAAAACCTAAAGACTTGGACTGACTCAACAAAACTGGACAAAAATAACACTAGTCCGCGCCCCAGTCCCATTGCGCCAAGGACGTGGATCAACACTAGATAAGGATTTTTTTGAAAATTTAAATTACTATTCATTCTCCCTAAAATTGGTGTTTGACCCATTTCATACTCAATTTTAACCCCTGAACAAGAATATGAAGTCGGATTTTTGATGTCACTCATGGATTTTGAGATAAATGGAAATCATAATTTTGTGAAATTCTGAGGTACATTTTTTGGCACATTTTGGGGTCGTTTAACTTGATATTTGGTGAAAGGTTTTGATGTATTTTGTATGATGGTGTTACCAAGTTTTAGTGGGATGATTTACTTCATGATTTCTTGCATGATTTTACTCTTTAATTGCATGGTTTTACACTAGCATTACACACCCAGAAAGTGTTTGATAAAATATCCGATTATGATTTCTTGAAAAATTTGAAATGACCATAAAAAAATGCACAAAAATATGCCTCGAAAGCACCCAAAATTGTAATTTTAATATATCTTAAAATTCGTGTATTATTTCAAAGTTCTGACTTCATATTCTTATTTAGGGGGAAAAATAGAGTGGGAAATGAGTCTAACCCTGATTTTAGAGCAACCATATCAAAATTTGAAATTCAAAAATTGGTGAAAAATAATGAAGAATCGCGCCCTAGGCGCGACGCGCCAGGGGCGCTCCATAATGTATTTTCTGCCTACTTTTATTAGTTCGGTCCAAGGCTTTTGGGTCTTAGGCCTACGTCTTCTCATACGTGAAAATACCTTGCTTAGCCATATTTTACCTTTTCATTAGTGAAGACATTCCCAAATACTCTCTCAAACACTTAGACAATAATTCATTCAAAATTCAAATCCAGATCTCAAGGATTTCACTCAACCTTCAAGTTTCCAATTTCAATCTTCATCTAGAATTCTCCAAACCTATGGTATGTGGGTTTCAATCATTGAATCCTTCAACCCATGGTGTCCAAGCTTCCTTTTTATCTAAATTGCATGATTTAAAGTTGATTTACTTATGGGTTTTCTATTATGAATTCAACTATGAACTATACCAGGGTTTTCTAAAAGTATGACTGTTTATGATGTTTTGAGCTATAAATCCTAGATCTATATTGAGATTTGAATAAGGGTTATGATGTATATTATAAGATGGTGTTACCAATTATTGGTGGGATGATTCTCTTTAATATCACTTGCACAATTTAACTCTTTAATTGCATGGTTTCACACTAGCATTGTACACCCATCAAGTGTTTGATAAAATGTTCGGTTATGGTTTCTTGAGGAATTGAAGTTCAAATGCATATCTTATGAGTTGAATGACTATATGATGATAAAATGAATGTATGTATATGTTATTATCTCTATATTGTTAGGAAGCCTCACTCGGGGGGTTATAGGCGTGGGTAACCATGTTGAGGGGTTGAACCTCGATCACCTCGCTCGAGAGGTGGTAGGCCCATGCAACCATGTTGAGGGGTTTGTACCTCATCAACCAATTAATGGGTTAGTAACTCATTCACCTCTCCGTAGAGTGGTAGGCCTTGGATATTCACTATTAATGGTCTCTCCTTACACATGTATTATGTTCTATATAAGCGTGATTTTACTTCAAGCATCTTTCATACATGCCATATTTATATATTCTTATTCATTGCCTATGATATCAATTTTGTTTAAGGTGCTTATCACTTGTTGCACTGCATCCTGCATACTTAGTACATTCTTACGTACTAACATATACTCTATATCTACATGATGTCACCATGTAGGAACTGGATTCCCACTTGATCCTCCTCCTCCACGTGACTAGTAAGATCTATCTCCAGCTAGTTGGTGATTCCTCCATTCCATGGACAATAACCACACTCTTATACTATGTGTTAAGACTCTCTTTTCTTGATGTATTTTCTTATTGACTATGTGGGTGAGTTCGGTCATATGTCTTGGTCCCCACTAAACTCTATATTTAGAGATTTTGTTGGACAAGTTATATGCTTGAGTTTTGACTTATCTACGCTATTTAAGTATTAAACACTCTGTCTCCCTTAATTCCAATTCCCCTTATTTATTTTTTCTCTTGTTATTTATTCTTGGTTCCACAACCAAGGTTGTGAAATGATATGCTAAGAGGCTTGTTTGCGGTCCCTTCGGGTCCCCCATTCATCGTGTCATGTCTAGGCCCAAGGCTTAGGACGTGACAAACTTGTTATCATAGAACAAGGTCATTAGCTCCTTGGAGTGTGACACAACACGTCAATTAGCGTCTTATTCATGGTTGTGAAGCATTCCATAAATATAAATAGGAGGTTATGAGGCATTCTAGCAAATGTTTTTTTCATGATATATGTCTTGCGATAGAGTTAGGTCCCCTAGGGCTTATTGCTAATCCCTAATCATTACATTTCAGGATATATCTCAAGCTACTCAGGATGGCGATATATCAAATGCAGAGGTTGCAATGCTCTATGGGTATTGGGCAAAGCGGTGATAAATTGATCACTTACCTCAATTAACAAGTGAGTGATCCCGAGACTTCAAATGGTAAGAGAAGGGTTAGTAAGGCCAAGAGAGCCTATTTTGAAGGATAGTTCCAAAGTCTTAAAGATAGAGGTGATGTTATCTGTAGAACATGTGGTAAGATTCATAGAGGCCCCTGTTTGAGGGACACCAATGCTTGTTTTGGTTATGCTGAAGTGGTAAATAAGAAAAAAATATTGTCCTCATAAACACAATAATGGTGAAGGGGGTGATGATGTGGTGACTCGCCTTAGATGCCCAAAATGTGGGAGCAGTCATAGTTGCGCATGTAGGAGGAACAGTGGTGCATGCTTTGGGTGTGTGATATAGTCCACAATATTTCGGATGTCCATATGCTCACAAGAAAGTTAAGGATGGCCAACAACAAGAGCAAGGTGATCATGTTGATCAAGAGGCTCAAAGTGGCCAAGGTAGTGCCCGACGACACACTAAATTTTATGATCTTCAAGGGAGGTATGAAGGGGATGAGGTGCTTGGTGTTGCTACTGGTATGTTGAAATTTCCTTTGTCTTTTATGTGTATGCATTGATGGGCCTGGGTGCCACTATTTCTTTCTTTATTCTTCCTTTTTGCTAGTGCGCTTCAAGTATGTCCGAGTTGTTGTGTGAATATTTGGAGTCTACCCCTTTGTTGAGTTTGCTGTAGATAGAAGGTCCTTAGGTATTGTTCCATGTCCATATGGCATTAGGCCTTTCCTTGTGACTTGTTGGATTTGATGTGGTCGATTTGATGTCATACTTAGGATGAATTAGTTGCATGCTTATTGTGTCTCCATTGATTATAGGGCCCATATAGTTAGATTCCAATTCCCTAATAAACCCATCTTTGAGTAAGTTCATGCACTATGGTTGTGAAGGGGTAAGTCTATTTCTTGTCTTAAGGTAGAATTGATCTCTAAGGGTTGCGTTTATCATCTTGTAAGAATTAGGGGTGTTGAATATAAATTACTTCCATTGAATTATTTCCGGGGATCAATGGGTTATTAACTGTCCTTTCCGATATTTTGAATTTGGGATGGTGCCTTTTGTTTGACTTAAGCACCAGCTATCTCTATAGTTCTCATGGATAGGGCCTTTAAACCCTACCTAGTTATGCTTGTGATGGTCCTTGGTGGTGATATGCTAGTTTTTCTCTAGGAGTAAGGAGAAACATGTGAGTCATTTGAGGGTAGTACTACAAAGTTTAAGGAAGAAAGTTGGGTGCTAAATAGGATAAATAGGAGTTTTCATTGTAATTGGTTGCCTTCATAGGTCGTGTAGTTCTAGGTGATGGCATTAAGTGGAACCCTAATAAAACGACAATGATTAGAGATTATCCTAGACCGTTGACACCGTAATATTAGGGTTGTCTTGGACTTAGCAGGTATTACCGGAGGTTTGTTGATAAGTTGTCTTCAATTGCTTATCCTATGACTTAGTTGACCCTAAGTAAGACTATATTGAGTGGACCGATGAGTGTGAGTGGAGTTTCGAAAACCTTGAAGGTTAAGCTTGTGTCCGCTCCTATCTTAGCTCTACCGGAAGGCTTGGAAGGGTTGTTATGTACTGTTATGCCTCATAATTGGTTTGGGTGGTGTTTTGATGCTAAATGGTATGGTGATAGCCTATGCTTCTAGGCAACTTGAGGTGCTTGGAAAGAGTTACCCTACCCATGATCTTGAATTGGCCGACGTTGCATTTACTCCGAAAATTGGCATCATCATTGGTATGAGGTGCCTATGGATATGCTTACCAATCATAAAAATCTCAAATATATGCTCATTAAAAAGATCTTAGGCAAAGAAGGTGGTTTGGAACTTCTTAAGTATTATGACTTGAGTATGTATTATCATCTCGGTAAGGCTAATGTGGTTGCCGATGCTTTGAGTGAGGTGTCTATGGGTAGCCCAGATCATGTTGATGGTAGTGGTAAAGAGGTGGCTAGGGAGGTCCATCGGTTGGCTAGATTGAGGGTCGGTTGGGAAGAGGCTAATAATGGTGGTATTGTGGTTGTTGATGGTTCAAAATCTTCCTTGGTTGATGAGGTAAAAGAGAAGCAAAATCTTGACCTCTCCTTATTATAATGGAAGGCATTGGTAAGGGATGGCAAAGTGGAGGTTTCTCCCAAGAGGGAGATGGTGCCTTTAGGTTCCAAGCTAGGTTGTGTGTTCCTTGTATTGATGGGTTGAGGGAGAAAATCCTTGATGAGGCCCATAATTCTTCTTATTCTATTCACCTCGATTCTACCAAAAAGTATAGAGATTTTAGGGATGTGTATTTGTAGGGAGGCATGAAGAGGGACTTTGCCAAATTTGCATCTGGTTGTAAAAGTTGCAAACAAGTCATAGCCAAACATCAAAGGTCAAGTGGTCTAGCCCAAGACATAGAGCTTCCCACTTGGAAGATAGAAGAAATTAATATGGGTTTTGCAGTTGGTTTGCCAAAAACTAGAAAGGGTTTTGACTCCATTTGGGTTGTGGTTGTTAGAATGACAAAATTAGCTCATTTTCTACCGGTTAATACTACATATGGGGCAGAAGATCATATATAGGATTTTACATATTCTCTCTTATGGCTTTTTAGTGGATCCATCTAGTTTTACCACACCTTGTTTAGGGGGTGACATGCCTCGATCACCTTGATGACGGGGTGACATGCCTCGAATTGTTCATTTTATGGTTTGCCATGGCAAGTAGATCACACCTTGTCGAGGGGGAAACATGCCTCGATCACCTTGTCGAGGTCGTGACATGCTGGGGTGTCATGCCTTGGAATCTAAGTATTAATTCTCTTGGTTTATGTTGATTAAGGTCTCTTCCCACATATATATTATATATTATGCAAGATAATATTTAACATTCATGTGTTATAACAAGAATTAAACATACATGTTATATTGAGATTATATTTATTTCCTATATGTGCGCATTTGGAATGTGATGACTTATATCCTTGTTGCATTGCATCTCTCATACTTAGTACATTCAAAAGTACTAACACATACTCTATGCCTACATGATATCACTATGTAGGAACCATAGCTCATTTTGATCATCCTCCTCCACATGGCTAGTTCGGTTATCGGAGAAAGCTTTGCTGAGTCCTTCATTTTGAGTAAAATATCTACTTATTTCATGTTATGTTGAGACTATTTCTTATGTTGGATACTTATTATTAAGAGAGTGAGCCCGGGGAGTGTCGTGGCACCCGCTCCATTCTAAAATAGAGGTGTTGTTGGATACTACATTTGTATATGCTATGAGCTTGACTATTTACGTTTTTATTATTATCAAAGACTTACCTTAGCCCTGTTTCTCCTTTATTTAATTGACTCTTAATATTGACTAATTTTGCTTCCACAACCAAGAATGTGTGCATGTTACAATCAAGAGGCTTGTTTGTGTTATCCTAAAACTTCTCATTCGCTGTGTCACGTCTAGGCCCTAGGCTTGGGTTATGACACTAAATCTACTAGCAACATAGGGAGTTAGAAATGACAGAGTGGCACCTGGTCAAGCAATTCATAAGAATTAAAAGTAAAGACTCGAAGCATACCCATAACAACACCTGGTGCCGCACCCTGATCCTAAAGATCACCAAGGCATAAAGATGATTTGTCCCACGTCCGGTACTTGTAGTAGTACCCCTCTAATACTGCCTACTGGGGGTGCTACGGTGAACTTTGCTTTATTGCTTCCTTCACCTCATGTCCTCTTCAGGCACTCATACTGGAAGTGACCACTCTATCAACATGAGTAACAAACATCTTTTCCCATACGCGCGACACTCACCCAAATGGAGTTTGCCACACTTATCACATGATAGCTTCCCCTTCATACCTTGGGTCATACTAGCTTGAGATTGAAAACCCTAGGCCCTAAAATTCTAGTTGGACGGGTATGCTCATTGTAAGTTGGATGGGCATGCTCGCTGTAGAGGTTGCATAATTAGAAGTCCTCTTCTAAAAGTAAGATTTATCACCCTTATTCTTTATCTGCTAGCTAGGCTCATGCCCTACTGATTTTGCTTTCCTGCCCATCTGCTCTTCTCTATCTCTCTTTTTATCTTCCTTAGTTTCCTAGGGATATACCATAATCCTGGAAATATCCATACCTGGGATCAACAACGCCTCTTTGCATTCCTTCTTCACATGCCCGCCCAAACTAGACACAAACTTCCTTATCCTTCCACTCATGTCTTGGACCTCTCAGGAGCATACCTAGACAGTGTAATAAACTTGAGGTTGTACTCCTTAACGGTCATCTCTTCTTGTTTTAAGTTCACAAACTCATCAACCTTCTCCTCCCTCAACTCTTGGGAAAAGAAGTGGTCAAAGAAAGAAGCCTCAAACTCATGCCACTCTACAGGCTCAACATCTTCACCTCTACTATCCTCCCATTGGTTGTATCAGACATTCATAACATCTTTCAACTGATAGGGGGCAAGCTCAACTCCTTCAAGCTCATTGGCATGCATGGCCCTGAAGACCTTCCACATCTCATCGATGAATTTCTGTGGGTCCTTCTCAACCTTTGTCCCCATATAAACTGGTGGGTTCATCCATAAGGAGTCTTTGAGCTTGGTTGCAATCGTGGACTCCTATGAGCTGGAACTCGGAGCCTGAGGACCTTGACTATTACATTAGGAGGCCACTAGATTAGTGGGCACAGTAATGGCTCCCCCGAACTCTTCCTCTAACGTGGAGGCTAGCTATGTCTGTATAGTGGTGCTTGTGGGACCTCTGTAGTCCTTGCACGTCAACCTCGTCTCCTTTTCCCCATCGAAGTAGGAACCTTCGGTTGGGAATTCTTTGCAGATGGATGTGAGGCATCTCTTTGATCAGTAGTTTATTTTCGAGGCATATTCTGCAAATGTATTTTCACGACCCATGCCTAGGGCCTAGACGTGACATGGTGCATGAGGAACCCCAAGCAAGGCTCTTAACATCATTACACATCATTTGTTGTGGAAGCCAATAAATGACATAATATATTTGAAATAAGGGAAAAGGATTATCTTTCTTTTATGTATATGTTGACTATGAGGGTGAGCCCAATAGCTTGTCTTGGCCCCCGCTCTTATCTATGTAGTAGAGGTGTTGTTGGACATGCTATGTATCTATGCTATGAGCCTTTATGTTTATGTTATGAAGTTTCCCTTTAGTACCATTTCCCTTATTTCAAATCTATTATGTCATTTATTTGAAATAATGTCTGATAGCCTTCTTCTTATGAAGTGTGGTGTACGACACACCTACAAACAAGACTCTACAGACACATCTTCACAGACTTCCTAGGACACTAGAACTCTCTACTCTGATACTAAGTTTGTCATGCCCCGATAGGGTACCCCGCGTGAAGCTAGAATTCGATGAATATTGCAAGTCCCCAAGTGAATGACCTATCCCCATTACATTCGCTTAATCAATAGATCAGCGGAAGACATCAAAATTAACAATTACACAATAGTGGCAACTCTATCTTATCACATCTACATCTAGAGATATGGGCCATGGGCCAAAAGACTAGTCATCAACAATCATAAGACAAGATAAATGATGAAGAAACTATAATTTAGAAAGTAAGGGGAAAGAACCCAACATCAAACCATCTTTATGCTTATGAAGCATCTAAGTCTACAGTCTAGGAAGGTACCATGACAGGCCATGGGTACCACAAGCTCAAGGTGTAACTCAAAACATAAGCAAAGGGATAAAAGTATCTTCCGAATGCAGGGGAGGACTCACCAAGTC
Organism: Solanum ossicruentum; assembly: GCA_025774065.1. Classification (NCBI taxonomy): domain Eukaryota; kingdom Viridiplantae; phylum Streptophyta; class Magnoliopsida; order Solanales; family Solanaceae; genus Solanum; species Solanum ossicruentum. Next base: position 18,942 of record JAOTQR010062262.1, on the reverse strand, counting down.
TCTGAAGCTAGAAGTCTCTGAAACTCAATGAATTGCCTGCTGAAGTCCTTTATCTACTGAATTTTGATCATGACACGATACAACGGCAAAATGATATCAGTGCATAGAATGTACGGTATGAAAATGGGCAAAAAGTAAATAGTATAGGCAGAGTAACATGGAATGACAACAACTCATCAGTTACTTGAAACGACCCCAACTCATCAGCGAAATCTTAATTTCCATATATCTCAAAATTCATATGTGATATCGAAAATTTGACTTTATATTTTTGTTCAGGAGGTCAAATTGAGTGGGAGATCGGTATAACCCTAATTTTAGAGTAAACGAATTGTAATTTCAAATTCCCAAAAATCAATTTCCAAAGATATTTTCGTGCCCTGGCACAACGCGCCAAGGGTGCGCCACAATTTAAATTTTGCGTAGTTTTTCTATCTCAGTCCAAGGTTTTAGGTCTTGGCCCAAACTGTTCCCATGCATGAAAATGCCTATATTTAGCCTTATTCCACCCTTATATCATTCAAGACATTCTCAAATACTCATTCAAACACTTAGCTAATATTTCATCACCTAAATTCAAGTCTCAAAACTCATCCGAATCTAAAGGTTCTCATTCAAGCTTCAAGTCTCCATCTGCAATCTTCTTCAAGGATTCTCCAAAGTCAATGTATGTGGGTTTCTTTTATACGTTCCTTTCACCTACGATACCCAAGATTCCTTTTACCTTAAATTCCATGATTTAATGTTGATTTACTCATGGGTCTTATCTATTATGAATTTCACTGCATACTATATTGGAGTTTATGAAATTATGGTTGTTTTAGCATGTTTTGACCTATGAATCTAAGGTCTATTGTGAGATTTGATGAAGGGCTTTGATGTATATTTCTTGAGGGTGTTATAATGTTTCTATTGATGGTTTTACATTGAATATTCTAGCATGATTTCACTCTTGAAATGCATGGTTTTACACTAGCAATAAACACTCGCCAAATGTTTGGGTTATGATTTATTGAGGAATTGAAGGTCTAATGCATATCTTATGAGTTGAATGACTATATAATGAGGAAAGGAATGTATGGATATGATATTATCTCTATGATTGTGTGAAAAAATGACCAAGCCTCACTTGAGAAGTTGTAGACCCAGTTAACCATGTTGAGGGGTTTATACCTCGGTAGCGTCACTGAGGAGGTGGAAGGCCTATGCAACCACTTCGAGGGGTTTGTACCTTGATAATCATGTTGGGGGATTTGTACTTCATCAACCATGTTATGGGGTTTGTTCTTCATCAACCACATGAAAGTGTTTGTATCTCATGCGCATCTCCAAGGAGGTGGTAGACCTTGGATATTCACTAAAGTGGTCTCTTCTTACACATGGATTATGTTCAATATAAGCATAGTTTTACTTCAAGCATCATTCATACATGCCGTATTGTTATATGTTTATTCATTTCCTATGTTACGTATTCAGATTATGGTGCTTATCACTTGTTGCATTATGTCCTACATGCTTAGAACATTCAAACGTCCTAGCACATTCTCTATGCCTACATTATGTCACTATGTAGGAACTGGAGCACTGCTTGAGCATCCCCATCCATGTGGCTAGTATGATTCCACTTAAGCTTATTGGTGAGTCCTCTATTCTGGGGACATTGCTTATTATGGCATGTTATGTTCTAAGACTACTTTTCTTTCATGTAAATGTTGACTATGAGGGTGAGCTCAATTTCTTTTCTTGGTCCCCGCTCTTATCTATGTAGTAAAGGTATTGTTGGACATGTCATGTGTAATGTTTGAGCTTTGACTCTCTCATGACTCTTGTTGGTTATGATATTAAAGATGTCCCATAGCCCCGGCTATACCTATTTACTATCTCTTGTATTTTATTGCTTTCACGACCAAGAATCTCTAATGATGCACTAAGAGGCTTGCTTGGGGTCCGTTAGGTTCCCTTTATGCCGTGTCACGTCAAGGCCCTAGGCTTAGGTCATGACAAACTTAGTATTAGCGCACTAGGTTGTTAGATCCTCAGAGTCCAACACACCGCATAGATTAGGATTTTGTTCATGGTTTTGTTGTGCACCACATCTATAAGGAAGAGGCAATGAGACGTTTAGGAAATGTTTCCTTCCTTCTTACTTTATATCGTGCTATATAAGTTGAGGTAAGGTTTCCCCCCTAACGATTATCCTTTGCTATGCTACATCATGCCTAACATAAGAGGGGGAAGTGCCCGCACGCTCGAGGGGCAACCGGCTAATGGAGTGCTTCGGGATGCTCTCACTTTGCTTGCACAAGTTGTGGCCTAAGACAACCAAGGGGCCCAAGCCCCTCATGCTCCTGCATTGGTATCTTGGGTGAAAGATTTCATGAGGATGAATCCCCCGGAATTCCATAGGCCAGTGGTGAGTGAGGACCCTCAATAGTTCATTGATGAGGTTTACAAGATTTTGGCTATGATGGGTGTGAGGTTGGAGTATAACGAAGAGATAGAGGCCTACCAACTCAAGGGGGTAGCACAAATATGGTACAATCAATAGAAAGAGGAGAAGGGGGTCGATACAGTGGTACTTTGGGAAGAGCTCAAGGCAATCTTCCTTAATTGGTTCTTTACCTTTGAGCTTAGGGAGGCGAAATTGGAGGAATTTATGAATTTGAGACAAGGGTCTATGAGTGTGAGGGAGTATTCCCTCAAGTTCAACCAACTTTCAAAATATACTTCACATTTGGTGGTCGACTCAAGGTTTGGGATGAACAAATTTGTGATGGGTGTTTCTGACTTAATGAATGAGCAGTGTCAGTATGCCATGTTAATTCGTGACATTGATTTGTCCCATTTGATGATCTATGCCAAGCAAATACAGGAGAAAAAGTTGAGGAAGAGAAGGGGTCATGAGGCTAAGAGCACCCATTTTGAGGGGAAATTCCATAGTTAAAAGGGTGGCCGGTCCATCTAGGACAAGGGTCTTCTCATGCATTTCAAAAGAGGGTTTCCAATGATTTTCCAAGGACTCAAGGTTTTGGAGGTGTGGTTCCTAATGGTGGGTGTCCAATATGAGGTACGGTCATAGTGGCCCATGCTTAAGGGACACTAATGCTTGCTATAATTGTGGGGAAGTTGGGCATAAGGTGATGGATTTCCCTTGAAATTGCAACAAGGGTAAGGAGGTTTGTCCACAAGGTGCTAATATAGTTCCTTTGGGAAGAGGTGGATGACAAGATGGTGCCCCAAGGCACAATCAATTTTATGCTTTGTATGGGAGGCAAGAGGTTGATGAGGTGCCCGATGTTGTTACTGGTATGTTGAAAATCTTTGATTTTGAAGTGTATGGATTGATTGATCTGGGTGCCACTCTTTCTTTTGTTACCCCCTTTGTTGCAAAAAGTTTCCATGTTGAACACGAATTATTGTGTGAGTCATTTGAGGTTTCTACTCCTATTGGTGTATCTATTGTCGCTAAGAAGATTTGTAGAGATTATCCCATTTGCATTTTGCATAAAATATTGCTTTGTGATCATGTTGAGTTGGACATGGTTGATTTTGATGTCATTCTAGGGATGGATTGGTTTCATGTGTACTATGTTTCTATTAATAGTAGAACCCATAGGGTCAAATCCAAGGCCTACCACCCCCTTAGAGATGCGAATGAGGTGTGAACCCCTCAACAAATTGATGAGGTACAAACCCCCCCCCTAAACATGGTTGATGAGGTACAAACCCCCCAACATGGTTATTGGAGTACGAAGCCCCTAATGTGGTTATCAAGGTACAAACCCCTCAACATGGTTGCACGGACTACCTTCTCCCGAGTAAGGTGATCGAGGTATAAACCCCTCAACAAAGTTACCCGGGCCTACAACACCCCAAGTATGGCATGGTCAATTTCCAACATTATAGAGATAATATCATATAAATAAATTCTTTTCATCATCATAAAGTCACTCAACTCATAAGAAATGCATTAGACCTTTAATTCCTTATGAAATCATAATCAGACATTTTATCGAATACTTGGCGGGTGTGTAGTGCTAGCATAAAACCATGCATTTCAAGAATGGAATCATGCTAGAATAACCATCAATAGATACTTGGTCACACCCTCAAGCAATATACATAAAAATCCTTTGCCAAATCTCACAATAGATCCTAAATTCATAGCTCAAAACATGCTAGAATAGTCACAATTTTATGAAACCTCAACATAGTGTGCAGTGAAATTCATATTAGATAAGATCCATGAGTAAAATCAACTTAAGCTCATGCAATTTCGGGTAAAATAAAGCTTAGGTATCATGGGTAAAAGGAACCCATGAATGAAACCCATATACCTTAGCTTTGGAGAATCTTTGTAGAAGATTAGAGATGGAGATTTGAAGCTTGAGTGAGAACCTTAAGATCCGGACGAGTTGTGAGACTTTAAATTTGGAGATAGAAATATTATCTAAGTGTTTGAGAGAGTATTTGTGAATGTATTCAAATATGTGAGGGTGAAATAAGTCTATGTTTGCATTTTCATACATGGGAGCACTTTGACCCAAGACCCAAAAGCCTTGGACAGAACTTGAAAAACTGGGATATACTGAGGCACGCTCTTGGCTCGTCGCGCTAGGTGTGCGAAAACCTCTCTAGAAATCACATTTTTGGGAAAATGAAATTGCAGTTTATTTACTCTAAAGTTGGTCTTAGACCCACTTCCCACTCAATTTGACCCCTTAAATAAGAATATAAAATTAGATTTTCGATATCAAGCATGGAGTTTGAAATATATGGAAATTATGATTCTGGACATTTCTAAGGCACATTTTAGTCAATTTTTGGGGTTGTTTCACGTGTATCGCACGAATTAGAATAAAGTTTTCATGGAGTTATGTTCTATCGAATGAACATAGATTGTAGAAGAAGGGTAACACTTCCTAATGTCTTATAGCCTTCTGCTTATGAAGTGTGGTGTACGACACACCTATAAACAAGACTCTATAGACACATCTTCACAGACTCCCAAGGACACCAGAACTCTCTATTCTGATACTAAGTTTGTCATGCCCCGAGAGGGTACCCCGCATAAAACTGGAACTCAAAGAATACTGCAAGTCCCCAAGCGAACGACCTATCCCCATTACATTCGCTTAATCAATAGATCAGCGGAAGACATCAAAATTAACAATTACACGACAGTGGCAACTCTATCTTATCGCATCTACATCTAGAGATATGCGCCATAGGCCACAAGACTGGTCATCAACAATCATAAGACAAGATAAATGTTGAAGAAACTATAATTTAGAAAGAAAGGGGAAAGAGCCCAACATCAAACCATCTTTATGTCTATGAATCATCTAAGCCTACAGTCCAGGAAGGTACCATGACAGGCCATGGGTACTACAAGCTCAAGGTGTAACTCAAAACATAAGCAAAGGGATAAAAGTATCCTCCGAATGCAGGGGAGGTCTCACTAAGTCTCTGAAGCTAGAAGTTTTGAACCTCAATAAATTGCCTGCTGAAGTCCTCTATTTACTGAATGTGGATCATGAAACGATACAGGGGAAAAATGATATCAGTGCATAGAATATATGGTATGAAAATGGGCAAAAAGTAAATAGTATAGGCAGAACAACATGGAATGACAATAACTCATCAGTTACTTGAAACGACCCCAACTCATCAGCTGAATCTTAATTTCCATATATCTCAAAATTCATGCGTGATATCAAAAATTTGACTTCATAATCTTGTTTAGGAGGTTAAATTGAGTGGAAGATCGGTATAACCCTAATTTTACAGTAAATAAATGATAATTACAAATTCCCAAGAATCAATTTCCAAAGATATTTTCGCGCCCATGGCGTAACGCACCAAGGGTGCGCCACAGTTTAAATTTTGCACAGTTTTTCTATCTCAGTCCAAGGCTTTGGGTCTTGGGCCAAAGTGTTCCCATGCATGAAAATGCCTATATTTAGCCTTATTCCACCCTTATATCATTTAAGACATTCTCAAATACTCATGCAACACTTAGCTAATATTTCATCACCTAAATTCAAGTCTCAAAACTCATCCGAATCTAAAGGTTCTCATTCAAGCTTCAAGTCTCCATCTCCAATCTTCTCCAAGGATTCTCCAAAGTCAAAGTATGTGGGTTTATTTTTTACGTTCCTTTCACCCACGATACCTAAGATTCCTTTTACCTTAAATTCCATGATTTAATGTTGATTTATTCATGGGTCTTATCTATTGTGAATTTCACTGCACACTATGTTGCGGTTCATGAAATTATGGTTGTTTTAGCATGTTTTGACCTATGAATCTAAGGTCTATTGTGAGATTTGATGAAAGGCTTTGATGTATATTGCTTGAGGGTGTTATAAAGTATCTATTGGTGGTTTTACATTGAATATTCTAGCATGATTTACTCTTGAAATGCATGGTTTTACACTAGCAAAAACACTCGCCAAGTGTTTGGTAAAATGTTTGGGTTATGATTTATTGAGGAACTGAAGGTCTAATGCATATCTTATGAGTTGAATGACTATATTATGATGAAAGGAAAGTATGTATATGATATTATCTCTATGATTATGTGAAAAAATGACCAAGACTCACTTAAGAGGTTGTAGACCCAGGTAACCATGTTGAGGGGTTTATACCTCGATAGCGTCGCTCAGGAGGTGGAAGGCTCGTGCAACCACTTCGAGGGGTTTGTACCTTGATAATCATGTTGGGGATTTGTACCTCATCAGCCATGTTAGGGGGTTTGTTCTTCATCAACCACATGAAAGGGTTTGTATCTCATGTGTATCTCTAAGGAGGTGGTAGGCCTTGGATATTCACTAAAGTGGTCTCTCCTTGCACATGGATTATGTTCAATATAAGCATGGTTTTACTTCAAGCATTATCCATACATGCCATATTGTTATATGATTATTCATTGCCTATGTTACGTATTTAGGTTATGTTGCATATCACTTGTTGCATTGTGTCCTACATACTTAGAACATTCAAACGTACTAACACATACTCTATGCCTACATTATGTCACTATGTAGGAACCAGAGCGTTGCTTGAGCATCCCCATCCATGTGTCTAGTATGATTTCGCTCAAGCTTTTTGGTGACTCCTCCATTCTGGGGACATTGCTTATTATGGCATGTTATATTCTAAGACTACTTTTCTTTCATGTAAATGTTGATTATGAGGGTGAGCCTAGTTTCTTTTCTCTGCCCCTGCTCTTATCTATGTAGTAAAGGTGTTGTTGGACATGTCATATGTAATGTTTGAGCTTTGACTCTCTCTTGATTCTTGTTGGTTATGATATTAAAGATGTCCCATAGCCCCAACTATACCTATTTACTATCTCTTGTATTTTATTGCTTTCACGACCAAGAATCTCTAATGATGCACTAAGAGACTTGCTTGGGGTCCATATGGGTTCCCTTTATACCGTGTCACGTCTAGGCGCTAGGTTTAGATCATGACAAACTTGGTATTAGAGAACTAGGTTGTTAGATCCTCAGAGTCCAACACACCGCATAGATTAGGGTTTTGTTCATGGTTGTGTTGTGCACCACAACTATAAGGAAGAGGCAATGAGACGTTTAGGAAATGTTTCCCTTCTTCTTACTCTATATCATGCTATAGAAGTTGAGGTAAGGTTTTCCCCCTAATGATTTTCCTTTGCCATGCTACATCATGCCTAACATAAGAGGGGGAAGTGCCCGCACGCCCGAGGGGCAATCAGCTAATGGAGTGCTTCGGTATGCTCTCACTTTGCTTGCACAAGTTGTGGCCTAAGCCAACCAAGGGGACTAAGCTCCTCATGTTCCTACACTAGCATCTTGGTTGAATGATTTCATGAGGATGAATCCCCTGGAATTCCATAGGCCAATGGTGAGTGAGGAGGCTCAACAGTTCATTGATGAGGTTTACAAGATTTTGGCTTTGATGGGTATGAGGTTGAAGTATAAGGCAGAGATGGAGGCCTTCCAAATCAAGGGGGTAGCACAAATATGGTACAATCAATGGAAATAAGAGAAGGGAGTCGATAATGTGGTACTTTGGGAAGAGCTCAAGGTAGTCTACCTTTCTTAGTTCTTTCCCTTTGAGCTTAGGGAGGCAAAGTTGGAGGAATTTCTGAATTTGAGGCAAGGGTCTATGAGTGTGAGGGAGTATGCCCTCAAGTTCAACCAACTTTCAAAATAAGCTTCACATTTGGTGGTCAACACAAGGTTTGGGATGAACAAATTTGTGATGGGTGTTTCTGACTTAATGAATAAGGAGTGTCAGTATGCCATGTTGATTTGTGACATGGATTTGTCCTATTTGATGATATATGCCGAGCAAATGGAGGAGAAAAAGTTGAGGAAGAGAAGGGGTCATGAGGCCAAGAGGACCCGTTTTGAGGGGAAATTCCATAATTGAAAGGGTGGCCGGTCCATCTAGGCCAAGGGTCTTCTCATGCATTTCAAAAGAGGGTTGCCAATGATTTTCCAAGGACTCAAGGTTTTAGAGGTGTGGTTCCTAATGGTGGGTGTCCAATATGAGTTACAGTCATAGTGGCCCGTGCTTAAGGGACACTAATGCTTGCTATAATTGTGGGGAAGTTGGGCATAAAGTGATGGATTGCCCCCGAAATTGCAACAAGGGTAAGGAGGTTTGTCCACAAGGTGCTAATACAATTCCTTTGGGAAGAGATAGATGACAAGATGGTGCCTCAAGGCACAATCGATTTTATGCTTTGTATGGGAGGCAAGGGGTTGATGAGGTGTCCGATGTTGTTGCTAGTATGTTGAAAATCTTTGATTTTGATGCATATGGATTGATTGATCTGGGTGCCACTCTTTTTTATGTTACCCCCTTTGTTGCAAAAATTTTCCATGTTGAACTTGAATTATTGTGTGAGTCATATGAGGTTTCTACTCCTATTGGTGTATCTATTGTTGCTAGGAAGATTTATAGAGACTATCCCATTTGCATTTTGCACAAAATATTGCTTTGTGATCATGTTGAGTTCGACATGGTTGATTTTGATGTCATTCTAGGGATGGATTGGTTTCATGTGTACTATGTTTCTATTAATTGTAGAACCTGTAGGGTCAAAGTCTAATTCCTAAACGAACCTATCCTTGAGTGGGAGAGTTATGATGTGGTGATCAAGGGTAGGTTCATCTCTTGCATTAAAGCCCATAAATTGATCTCTAAGGAATGTCTTTACCATCTTGTGAGGGTAAGGAATATGCGGTGCAAAGTCCTTCCCATAGAGTCGGTTCCCATTGTAAATGAGTTTCTTGATGTCTTTCCAAATGACCTTCCACTGTCCCTTCCAAAAGGGAAATACATTTTGGTATAGACCTCCTTCTCGATACTCAACCCATGTCCATTCCCCCTTATCGTAATGCCCCAGCAGAGTTAAAGAAGTCGAAGGAGCAATTGAGGGTCTTGTTGGAAAAGGGTTTCATTAGGCCTAGCAAATCATCTTGGGGTGCACCGTTTTTGCTTGTGAAGAAAAAGGATGGGTCTCTTAGAATGTGTATTGACTACCGATAACTTAATATGGTCACCATTAAGAATAGTTTTCCTCTTCTAAGGATTGATGATTTGTTCGACCAATTTCAAGGGGGTAGCCACTTCTCTAAGATTGATTTTCGGTCCAGGTATCATCAAGTGAAGGTGAGGGAGTGTGATATTCCTAAGACAACCTTCCGGACTAGGTATGGGCATTATGAGTTTGTTGTGATGTCTTTTGGGTTGACCAATGCACTGGCTATTTTCATGGATCTTATGAATAAGCTCTTTAGACCCTACCTTGATTCATTTATTGTGATATTTATTGATGATATTTTGATCTATTCACATAATAGTGAGGAGCATATGGGTCATTCGATGGTAGTTTTACAAAGATTGAGAGAGGAGAAACTTTATGCTTAGTATGAAAAATGTGATTTTTTGTTGAAGGAGGTTGCCTTCGTAAGTCATGTGGTGTGGGGAAATCGTATTAAGGTGTATCCTAAGAAGACAGATGTGATTAGAAATTGGCCTTGACCATTGACACCATCAAACATTAGGAGCTTCTTGGGTCTAGCGGGTTGCTACCGGAGATTCATGAATGGGTTCTCTTCAATTGCTTCTCCCATGACAAAATTGACTCAAAAGAAGGCTACGTTTGTGTGGATTGATGAGTCGGGTTGGAGCTTCCAAACATTGAAAGATAAGCTTATGTCCACTCCTATATTATCACTACCAGATGGGCAAGAGGGGTTTGTTGTGTATTGCGATGCTTCTAGAGTTGGTTTGGGTTGTGTTCTAATGCAAAATTTTAAGGTCATAGCCTATGCTTCTAGGTGACTCAAGGTGCATGGAAAGAACTATCCTATGGCCATGATCTTGAGCTAGCCGGCGTGGTATTTGCATTGAAGATATAGCATCATTATTTCTATTGGGTACATATTGATGTGTTCACCGATCATAAGAGCCTCCAATATGTTTTCACTCAAAAGGATCTTAACTTGAGGCAAAGAAGGTTGTTAGAACTTCTTAAGGATTATGATATGAATGTGCATTATCATCTAAGTAAAGCTAATGTTATGGTGGATGCTTTGAGTAGGGTGTCTATGGGTAGCCTAGCTCATGTTGATGATGGTGGCAAGGAGATGGCTAAGGAGGTTCATCCATTGGCTAGGTTGAGAGTTAGGTTGGAAGGAGTTGATAGTAGTAGCGTTGTTGTTGTTGATGGTTCTAAATATTCATTGGTTGAGGAGGTAAAAGCTAAGCAAGATCTTGATCCCGCTTTGTTGGAATTAAAGGCATTGGTAAAAGATGGTAAGGTAGAGGTTTTCTCCCAAGGGGAAGATGGTCCCCTTAGGTACCAAGGTAAGTTGTGTGTGCCTTGTGTTGATAGCTTGAAGGAAAAGATTCTTGATTAGGCTCATAGTTCTTCTTATTTTATTCACCTCGGGTCGACTAAAACGTATAGAGATTTGAGAGAGGTGTATTTGGTGGGGACGCATAAAGAGGGACATTGCTAAATTTATTTCTGGTTGCTATAGTTGCCAACAAGTCAAAGCCAAACATCAAAGGTTGGGTGGCCTAACCTAAGACATAAAGATTCCTACTTGGAAGTGGGCAGAGATTAAGATGAATTTTGTAGTTGGATTTCCCAAGAATAGAAAGGGTTTTGATTCCATATGGGTTGTGATTTATAGGATGAGAAAATCGTTTCACTTTCTACCGATTAAGACTACATATGGAGCTGAAGAATGTGCTAGGTCATACATTCGAGACTTGGTGAGGTTCCATAGGGTTCTTTTGTCCATTATATCGAACTGTTGTGCATAATTCACTTCTCAATTTTGGTGGTCCTTTCAAAGAGGTCTTGGACAAGTTAAAGCTAAGTGCTACCTTTCACCCTCAAATGGATGGCCAAGCCAAAATAACTATCCAAACACTTGAGGACATGCTTAGGGCTTGTGTACTGGAGCTTAAGGGTAGTGGGGATGATCATATTCTATTGAATGAGTTTGCATACCACAATAGCTATTATTCTAGTATCGGTATGGCTCCTTTTGAAGCTCTTTATGGTAGATATTGTAGATAACCAGTTGGGTGGTTTAAAGTTGGAGAGGTGGCTATGTTGGTACCAGATCTAGTTATGGAGGCTCTTGAGAAGGTTAGGATGATTAGAGAAAGGTTCAAAACTGCCCAAAGTCTCCAAAAGTCTAATGCCAATGTGAGGAGAAAAGATCTTGAATTAAAGGTTGGTGATTGGGTTTATTTGAAGGTGTCACCCATGAAGGGTGTGGTCAGTTTTGGTATGAAGGGTAAGTTGAGCCCTAGATATGTGGGCCCTTATATGGTGATTAGAAGGATTGGCAAGGTGGCTTATGAGTTGGATTTTCCTTGAGAAATGGAATTGGTTCATTCTATCTTTTATGTGTTTATATCGAGGAAGTACGTGGGTAATCTCTATGCTATTGTGCCTCTTGATTTTGTGGGTTATATGAAGGAAATTTTACATATGAAGAGGTTCCAGTAGAGATCTTGGATAGGCAAGTAAAGAGGTTGAGGAACAAGGAAGTTTCTTCCGTTAAGTTACTTTGGAGGAACAAACAAGTCGAACCTGCTAGTTGGGAGGCCGAAGTGGATATGCAAAAGCAATACCCATATCATTTACACTCCACTCAAGCCTAAGGTATTGATCTAAGTCCCCTATGTGATTTGAAGTCTTAACATTGATAAGTTAATGATGATTTTACATTTATGTTGAGATTTTTGAAATTATGTTGAAGTGCATTATTGCATCCTTATGTGGGTTGAAAGTGTCATGATTGCATCTCTCATATACTTTTGTTTGACATTCAAGGACGGATGTTCTCAAGGGGAGATATTGAAACTACCCCAAAAAGTGCTCGAAAATGTGCCTCAGCAGTGTCTAGAATCGTAATTTCTATATATCTCAAAATTCATGCCTGATATCAATAATACGACTTCATATTCTTATTCAGGAGGTCATATTGAGTGATAAAAGAGTCTATCCCCGATTTTAGAGCAAACGAATCATAATTTCAAATTCCCAAAAATTAATTTTTGGAGAAGTTTCGCGCCCCTAGTGTGAAGAGCCAAGGGCGCCCCAAGGGTGTAAATTTTGTCCAATTTTTCTATCTCGGTCCAAGGCTTTGGGTCTTTGGCCTTAGTATTCTCATGCGTGAAAATGTCTATACTTAACCTTATTCCACCCTCATGTCATTCAAGACATTCCCAAATACTCACTCAAACGCTTAGCCAATATTTCATCTCCTAAATTCAAGTCTCAAAACTCATACGGATCTCAAGGTTCTCATTCAATCTTCAAGTCTCCATCTCCATTCTTCTTCAAGTATTCTCTAAAGCCAAAGTATATGGGTTTCTTTAATGGGTTCCCTTCACCCATGATACCCAAGATTCCTTTTACCTATAATTGCATGGTTTAAAGTTGATTTACTCATTGGTCTTATCTATTATGAATTTCACTACACACTATGTTGGGGTTTCATGAAATTATGGTTGTTTTAGCATGTTTTGAGCTATGAGCTAAGGTCTATTGTGAGATTTGATGAAGGCATTTGATGTATATTTCTTGAGGGTATTACTAAGTATCTATTGATGGTTTTACATTGAATTTTCTAGGATGATTCCATTCTTAAAATGCATGGTTTTACACTAGTACTGCACACCAAGTATTTGATAAAATGTCTGGGTTGTGAGTTCTTGAAGAGTTGAAGGTCTGATGCATGTCTTATGAGTTGAATGACTATATGATGATGAAAGGAATGTATGTACATGATATTATCTCTATGATTGTGGGGAAATGACCAAGCCTAACTCGAGAAATTATAGGCCCGGGCAACCATATTGAGGCGTTTGTACCTCAATCGCCTTGCTCGGGAGGTGGCAGGCCCGTGCAACCATGTCGAGGGGGTTTGTACCTTGATAACCATGTTGGGGGGATTATACCTCATCAACCATGTTGGGAGATTTGTACCTCATCAACTATGTTGGGGGATATGTACCTCATTAACCACATGAAGGGGTTTGTACCTCATGCGCCTCTTCAAGGAAGTGGTAGACCTTGGATATTCACTAAAGTAGTCTTTCCTTACACATTGATTATGTTCTATATAAGCATGGTTTTACTTCAAAAATCATTCATATATGCCATATTGCTATATATTTATTCATTGACTATGTTATGTATTTTGATTATGGTGCTTATCACTTGTTACATTGGATCCTACGTACTTAGTACATTCAAACGTATTAATGCATACTCTATGTCTACATGATGTCATCATGTAGGAACCGGAGCCCTGTTTGAGCATCCCCATCCATGTGGCTAGTACGATTTCACTCAAGCTTGTTGGTGAGTCCTCCATTCCAAGGACGTTGCTTATTGTCTCATGTTATTTTCTAAGGCTATTTTTCTTTCATGTAAATGTTGACTATGAAGGTAAGCCTGGTTTCTTGTCTTGGCCCCCGCTCTTATATAGTAGAGGTGTTGTTGGACATGTCATATGTAATGTTTGAGCTTTGACTCTCTCTTGACTCTTATTGATTATGATATTAAAGATGTCCCTTAGGCTCAGTTATCCCTCTTTACTATCTTATATGGTATTTTACTTATTTCATTACCAAAGATGTGTAATGATGCGCTAAGGGGCTTGCTTGGGGACCCTTCAGGTTCCCCTTGCATCATGTCATATCTAGGCCCTAGGCTTGGGTAGTGATAATACTCATCTCAGCTCAGGATAAGGAGTAGATAGTATCACATCAACATAAATCAAGACTCATCCCATCACATCAACATAAGAGTACTATCAAGATGAAACCTAGCTGGGAGATTCTCAAACCGATAACCATCACCTATGAGTCGGTGATGATACAACAAACCGATGTCATTGCCATATCCATCTAGTACCTTTCCAGGGTAAAGGACATTTTTATCAGGGGATCCACAAATCTATCAAGTCCTCTTTTGAGACATAAGGAAGCATCCTTTTTCACTGTCCAATCCTCTCCTTCGCTGGCCACGTAGTCAATGAATGTGAGTGGGACTCACTATTTCTCATTTCGGTGCTCAATACTCCTCTCGGGACTCAAAATACTAATAAGCTCTCAAGCATTAAGATTTCTCATCACTTAGTCTCTTTTGGACAAGGGATATCAAATTAAGGAATTAGGAACATTCTTTTAAGATTAAATTAAACCTCTTTAAGAATATAAGGATATCAATCTCATCAACATCAATCATCAACACATTCAACTCAAGACCCGGACCACAACAAGCAAGAACACTCATATGATCAAGGCTCTAGACATCAACCCTTAAGTTCATTCTTGTAATCATTAACAACGTAATCATGTAGGGTTAGTATATTAATTCAAATATATCATTTAAACAAATAATTCAAATTGTGATGATCATTAATTCAAGAAAATATATGATGTAAGAATAATTTTCAAATAACTGTTCAAGAATTTGACAGACAGAAGCCATCACCCTAAACTGTCAACCTACTACATTAAATGGGGCACATGGGAGAACAATTTCATGTTTGGAAATTCTTACATTCCTGGATGAAGAATTACTTAGGCTTCTTCAAGGAATTAGCCCCGAACCTAGGAATCTTCAAGCTCTCTCTTCTTTCTCTTTCAAGAACCCTCGTTTAGAAGTTAGGAAAATGGATTTTGAAATACTTAATTTGACATAAACAACCCTTAAACATGTATTTGGGAATTAGGATAGGTGAGAAATGACCAAAAGGCCCTTCCCATAATAAGAAATAAAATTCGCTTCGGAAATTACACAAGTTCGTGATGCGCCTTGGGCGCGGACCAGTGTATTTCCTTCCAAAGTTTTTCCCATTAAAAATTGAAAAACAAACATAAGTGTCAGTCCGTATCCTTTCCGCGTCACGCCTTGGGCGCGTAATGACACCATTTTTTGATTAATTAAGGAAAATTATCTTTTGAATCAGTGGCTCTAAAATCGGGTCGAGGTATTTTCTCACCCAATTTTTCTTGTTGATCACAAATCTAATCTCGATTTTTCCATTGGAGCTTGGAAATATGCGTTATGCACTTGATTCCATTCTAGGGGTATTTTGATAATATCACGGTGTATTACAATAATTTTATAATATTACTCCTAATAAATCATTTTCCCAACTGCTTTATTATACTTTTACTATATCATGAACATATCAATAAACAAATTTTAATATACTCTAAAACTTTATTTGTGCAACATAAATTAGAACGAAACAACATATATTATTTTATATACAACTAGCATAAAATACTCTATAGGTCTCAGCAATTACTAACTTAGATTTTTTTAAAATATGTAAAAAAATTATTAATATCACATAACTCAAGACTAAAATATAATTTATATTGGCCCCGTACTAGCACGAGTTTTCGTAACTAATATATACGTATGTATAAAAGATTGAATTTGATATCTCCAAATAAAAGATACATACAATGCATTAAATTTATTTTGGCTTGTAAGGGTCATTTGATTGGAGATAAGCTATAGATGAATTAATAATGAATAGATTAACTATGCAAATATCATCTGTTGTTGCATTTTTAGTTGATATATTACATACTTGTATGTGTACACACACACGACTTCTTTACTATTAAGATGGTTAATTTGGTTATTTTAGTGTTTGAATCATGTATTACTAATTATTATATTCTTATTTATAATTTACCTCACATAAAATAATTAATGAATTCTTTCCTAACTTGTGCATATTGCATTTTTGTTGATAAAAGATTAAAAAAAAAAAAAAAAGAGAAGCAACAATATAACATGAGATAAGCGCAGTCGAATTGGATGCTGGTTAAAATCAAGAGAAACGATTTATATTTGTCGATTTACATTAATATTAATTATTTATTTTAAATTATTTTTTTAAATCTACTAAACGTATACATCAATTATTATGAGTGTTACACTAAAATAACAAAAATAGTGAAATGAAATAATCCACCGGATCAATCTTACAAAATGGACATAGATGGAAGCATCAGAGAAGGAAAGTGGGATAGGTGGCATCATCAGCAACTTTGAAGGCAAGCTTCTAGCCGCCTTCTCGATATATCTCGTGGGAGGAACAAATAGTTGAGAAAAATATAGAGCACGCCAATATGGGCTAGATCTAGCAGAAGTGGATGGCTTAAAAAATATAATCGTGGGGTAGATTCTATTCTATTGGTGACAAGTGCGATAGGAAAAAAGTACACTATAAAACATGCAAACAAAGATAGAAACGACAAAAAAGAGACTAAGAGAAGACGAATAAAGATACAACATTGTTATAGGGAGGCAAACAAAGTGGTGGACAAGCTAGCAAGCATCAATTAATCATTATCATCAGGAGTGCATCATCCATACAAACTTTGAGACTCTACCTAGATCAGCCGAAGCTTGCTTTAGCTGTACAGAATGGGAGTGACATCATTTAGAATAAGAAACTTTAAGGACAAGGAAATAATCGTTGAACCCCCATAAGAGCAAATTGCAACAGGTTATGACTATATTTTAATTTTTACAGTACTTCACACTTGTGATTGCAAATTTTGATAGACACTGGTATGTGAACCCTCAAAATAGATTGAAAATATTTGTAACCTTCTTAAGTTCTAATATAGTGGTGCTTTTAAAGAGTGTGTGTGTATAATGAAATATACATGAAAAGTGTGCAAAGTTCTTTATGGATAAATAATTGTGAATAGAGACAATATTTATTAATAATTTATTTTATTAAATTAATCTTATTTATCATACTTCAAAAATTTTAAGTTTTAACTACTAATAGTTTTTATAGCTATTTACTGATAAGAGTAATATTAGAACAAATAATAAATATGTCCTAATTTTTATGGACAAAGTTGCCTTGTATCTATTGTTGGTGAAAAATAGTAAGTATCGATATTAGTGGAGGCGCTCAAAAGCTAGTTGAACACCATGATCATACAAAAATAAAGTAACAAATATTTTTAACTTGCTAAAATTGACAAACAAAAAAGAAAAAAGAAAAAATCAAAAAGCGAGAAAGGAGAAAAATATATTTTAAAAAAGTAACATTACAATTCAAATAGAATTAAAAAAATTAATAATACATATAAATTGAAAAAGAATACAAGTACTAAATAAGAAATTGTAATGACCTCGGGTGTTGTTTGACATCGTTGGACCTTGAGAATTTTGTTATGGACAAAGTGTGGACCAAATGTCATCTCAAAGGAGACCACACGGCTAGTGTGAGGTCACATAAGCCATGTGGCCTCTAGTGAGCAACACTTGGCCTTAATTTGAGTGTTGGCCCTTGGTGTGGAGTTACAAGCTAAGTCACACTATACTGGCACCCCACATATACCGTGTGGAGGAGCGTTGGAGTGGCTTGAGTTTGAAACCCCACCATTTGGGGCTAAGTTAGGTCACACGGCTCGTGTGCTGCCTCACAGGTCGTCAGGGTGCCCATATGGCTTCCGGAGTAAAAATATTCTAGATACAGAATCACTGTCTTGTAAATTTTCTATGAAAAGTTTTCCACATGGTTCAATACGAGCACATCACACGGACCATGTAACTCCACACGGCCTATGAACCCAACCGTGTAGTGGACTTTGTGATAAAAAATTCTAAGTGTCAAGCCATAGTTCCATCTTTCAAATTTTCATCCAAGTGTTGATACACAGCACTCCACATGACCGTGGAGTGGCACACAGGCCATGAAGCCTCAAGAGTAGAGGCTACGAAAATTTTTTCCATCCATTTCATTAATGACGTTTTTGTAAATATAAAATATTCTAATGACTTTTTAGGACTTCTTATGCTATTTTAAGACTTTTTTATGACCTAAACCCTATTCAAATCATTCAAATTCATTTTATCATCCTACAAGCACTCAAAAACACCTCTTAAGAACACTTGTGGAATTCAAGCTTGGGGTTCAAGATAAACACAATTCTTCTCCAAATTTCTCTTGGAATTTCTTCATTGGGTCTAGGTATGTGGGTTTGAACTTTGGTTCCTTTCAACCAAAGAGACCCAAAACTTTCTATCACTGTTCATGGATTTAACTTACTTTAAAGTTGGGTTTTCAGTGGTTGTTAGACCCCGTAAATTTATTAGTTTAAGTTAATCGTTTAATTGAAAAAGTTGAGGTGAATATGGCATAATTTAAATTATGTATTCGTGGTGCTTAATTAGAAATAGAGTGGATATTTTTCGTTGGGGGTCGAAAGTCCTCAATTGGGTTTAAATTAAAAAGCTTGGGGACTTAATTGGGATTTAATCTAACTTGGAGCCCTTATAGGCAATTTTTAAAGACTTGGGGTCTATATATATGACCCCAAGTTCAAATAAAGACCAACTTTGGTCTTACAAGTCTT
>JAOTQR010062241.1:0-13827 GCA_025774065.1 Solanum ossicruentum | reverse complement strand
TAACTTTCGACGAAAAGCCTAAATGGGATCTATGTTCATTCCTTGCCACTCTTATGCTAAATTCACTTCATCCTTAATTTTTGAATCTTTAGAATCCATGAATGGTGTTTGTGTGACCAAAAGTTAAATAGTTTGGAAAACTATGGGTTCAAATTGTTCCGAAATTACTAACGCGTACAGGTTAGGGAGCCACCCTCTTAGGATCTCTGTCTACCGTTGAAGTGCTCCCTTTGCCTTTGGAGCAGATTTTTGGTATATACTTGTACACTTATTTTCAGTATTTTGCATTTATGTATATTTAAGGGTATGACGAGGCCCTGTCCCGTCCTATAATTCAGTTTGTATGTATAGAGGACTGTGGATACATGTGGGTGTGGGATATTGCATATGATATGAATATGTATGTATGATACATTTGTTGGGCGGTTCTACCGCAGCGGTGACCTTGTCAGCCCGCATATATATATGTGTATGAATATTTGCTGTATGCTGGGGTTGCTGTTTGTAGGTTTGGTTAGTCAGTAAAACAGAGGAAACTCTACCGAAATTTCGGTAGATTCTTTAGCCATTATAGTTGGAAATCCGATTTAGTGTTTGTCTGGGTGCCCAATCGGCACTAATCACGGTCCCTGGGTTAGGTCGTGACAGAGAACCTCAGAGGCACAATAGAAGGCATGGAAAATAGACTTGGGTTCGAAATCCCATACTAGGTCCCCGAGCTAGTTGTTTAGGGCTATCAGGTATAGCAGGAACTGCGGTACCAGGAAGATTACAAGTAATAGAGGTACCCTCCAACCATAACAACAATCGATCCAATAGATCATGTAATATCGGTGTATCCTATGAGGTTGCAGGTGGCTCAATTGGATCCTTAGCCTACTGCTTATAAATTGAATCAACAATTGGTTTAGGTGAGGCTCCTCTGTTCTGACCTCATGCTGGTGCTGCTCCTCTAGCCCGTCCTCGACCTCTAGCTCTAACACGACCTCTACCTCGCCCTCTGCCTGGGGCTTGGATAGTAGGTAAAGACTCATCCTCGGTATCTCTAACTCTTATCCTCAAAATCTATGCAAAAAAATGAATTAAAGTCATACGAAACTTGAATATGAATAAATCGCATGAAAGGATTTAATAAAAAGAGGATTTCTTCTAACAAGCATCATGTAGCCTCTCAAGGATAGATACAGACATCTAAGTATCAACCTATAAGACTCTACTAGATACCCTGCTCTTTAACTCGTGAGACTGGTGAACCTAGAGCTCAGATACCAAAGTTGTCATGATCCAAAAATGGGATCACGACTATAGAGCCATTAATTGCCAAACCCAAAGATAAAATACATTAAAAGTGGAAAACTTAATAGATAAAAACCATATCCAAAAAACTGGTGTCATAAGTATAAATAGCATCTTATATATAAACGAGTGAAATAAGTACATTTCAGTCTTCAAACAGAAATAAAGACCATATCACTAGGATAGAATCTAATGGAAATCGAAGCCATTGAGTCTTACCACTAGATCTAGTATGAGCCAACTACACGAGCAAATCAACTACCACGTGGATAATCCTGACAAGAATCTGCGGGGGAGAAAGAAGTAGGTGTGAGTACACATAATATGTACTTAACAGGTTTAACCAACTAGAAATCAGAAATCAAAATAAACTATGAAAAAATTTAGGGATGCTTTCACCTGTAACAGGAAAACTGGTCCAACATTGGTGTCGCCAATTTACAAAGAACAACGTGAATAAGGTAAACATATAATCTCAATTAAGTCAATCCATGTTGAATCTAATCAAACATTTAGTTTGCAGGATCATTAAATCTGTTTCACTAGTCTAATAGTGTAATCATATGTATATGTACACGAACTACACCAAAAAGATCATAGTCTAAAATTGAACCTTGTTACAGAAGTCAATTCCTTATTGGAGAAGAAGTCTTCACAAGATTCTTCAAAAAACTCTTAGAGGAATTGAAGAAGGAAGAAAGAAAAGAGAAGGAAGAAAAGTGTCGTTCACTTATTAAAAGAAAAGATCTATTATTTCTCTTAAACAAAATGCTTTTATAAGCCAAAAGGGACACAACTATTCAAAGAGTTGTGTATCTTTTCTTTTATTAATAAATAAATAAATATAATAAATATATATTATTTAAATATTAATATGAATATGGGTTGACCCATGTAGGTGACTCAATCCAAATTTCTTCATCTCCCACTCACACATAGTAGTCAACTTTCATTCCTATTCTGTAACATTCATACATATGACTAGATTGTATGCCTAGTGCATACTTTGAGAGCTTCATTACTATACATCTCTTAGAAATATACAACATCTCAATCAATGAAACGTAGAGTAGATAATAGTATGTAGTACCCTAGATCATTTATCACATTCATATCTCTCATTATCTCTTTTTCTTAATTTTGAGTTCATCATCATGTACTAGTGTCACAAACAAACATAAAGGACGTCATTGAACACAACTGATGTAATAATATCCAATGATCTTCCTCATCTCATGAATCTCTCAATCTCAATATGATATGCTTTTCTAGAAATATTCCGCTAGACCGAATCAAACATGATCTCTTGGAAACAAACTAAGATAGCAAACACCATATTGAATCTCAAGAAACTGATTTAAGTTATAAGGGTATAACATGAAAATTACTATGATTTTCAGGTTTTCACATGATAGCAAGTAGATATAGAACTTCTATAGCCCTTATGGGTCACTTTATGCATACATGATATGAAACATGTATCAAAATATTGACTCCTTCCCTGTGGAGCGTATGTCCTTTATGAGTAAAAATACTGTGCAGATAATATGAAAGCAATTCATGTCTTACTTTGAGTTCACAAATCTACTCATTTATTTTTAAGACCTCGTATCTAGCATTAAAATAGACTAATTCACTTCAATCACATATGATTAAATACAAACTAATATATGACATTTTGATTATAAGCTTTCAGCTCTCTATTATCATCGCTTCTAATAATAATTAGTTTATAACTGTCTCATCTCTACTTGTCACTTAGAAAATAGAGGCAATTTCTTGTGTGAATAGGCCAATCTTTTTGTCTGTTCAACATACTTTCTATCTCTTAGAATTTGTACACTACATAAACAATAATATATCTATATGAACCAATAAGAATGAAAAATTATGCATTAAATCAACATTAACTTCAATAATGTGAATTTACATGAAAATGTCTTAGAAAATAAAAATAAAAATACATCAACATCTACGTAAACCCAATGAATTCACACGTCTTTCATAAGCATCAAATGCTATGGGTTTTGTTAAGGGATCTGGTATCATTTAATGTGTAAATATGTATTTTATATTCACTTCCTTTTGTGCTACCATGTCTCTTACAAAATTATACTTTATGTTAATATGCTTTGTCTTCCAATGGAACATTGGATCTTCCGTGTAGGCTATTGCAACCTGGCTACCATAATTGATTACAACAGGCTCAACAACATTGTTATATATACCCAAGTGAACCAGAAAACACTAGGCCAAATAGATTCTTGCACAATAGATGAAAGCACAACAAACTCAGTACATAGTGGACAAGGATATGCATGACTGCTAATTGCTACTCCATGATATGGCGCCATGATTAAGCAAGAATGCATATCAAGATATGGATTTTCTCTCATCTAAATCTCCTCCCAAGCAGCATCTGTGTAGCCTTTGAGCTGCAGATGCTTTCCTTGATAACATAAAGGAAAGGAATAGTCGATTGTACCTTTAAGATATCTCAATATCCTTTTAAATGCTTTTTAATATTGCGGTCCTAGATCGGATTGATATCTGCAAACTAACCCAACAACATAACAAATATATGACCCAGTACACATTATAGCATACATGAGGCTTACGACTGCATTATCGTAAGGAACTGTTCTCATTTTTTCCTTTAGATATGGAGTATTAGGACATATCATTCGGTTCAAAGCTTAACTTTTAGAACTGGAGTGTTTATGGGTTTACAATCTTGAATATTTAAGCGTTCAAGAACTTTTTCAATGTAAGGTTCTTGTGAAAGAGATAATAATCTCTTTGAATAATCTCTTGAAATCTTGACTCCAAGAATATATGTTGTTTCATCCATATTTTTCATCTTAAAAGTAGACGAAAAATAAGATTATGTCACTCGCAGCTATTAGTATGTCGTCTACATACAATGATAAGATCACAAACTTATCTTTGAATCATTTGATATACATACAATGGTCTTCATGAATCATAATAAATCCATATGATATGATTGCATCAATAATACGTAAGTACCATCATCGAGAAGAGTATTTAAGGCCATAAATAGACCTTTGAAATTAACATACTTTATTTTCTTCACTTTTTTCACGAAACCTCTAGATTGTTCCATGTAGATTTATTCTTCTAGTTCTTCATTGAGAAATACAGTTTTCACATCCATTTGATATAATTCAAGATCCAAGCAGCCATTATAGACAAAATTAATCTTATTGAAGTGAAGTATACAACAGGTCAAAATGTTTCTTCATAATTAATTCCTTCTTGTTACGTGTACCCTTTAGCTACTAGACGAGCTTTGAATCTTTCAATGCTTCCATATGCCTTATGCTTGATTTTGAGAACCTATTTGTTTCCAATAGCTTTTTGGCCTATAGGTAGATCAACCAATTTCCACACTTGGTTAGATTTCATTGACTCCATTTTCTCTTCCATTGCTTTTAGCATTTTTCTGTAGCAGGATATGTAAGAGCCTCATTTATATTTCTTGGCTCTTCATCATCAGGAGTAACTATAAATGTTGCCCCTTCGATCTCAGATCGAAGATGAGGAATTTGTGGATGACTTGTTCGTCGAGGTTGAGATTGACAAATTGATTTATTAATTGGTAAGTTACTCCCACTCAGACCAGTACTATCATTAGGATTTGATGTATGTGCTGTATCTATGGAAATAAGAACTAATCCATTATCATTAAAATGACTCCCACTCAAATCCATTTGATCTTCGACAGCGAAAATAGTCTAGTCTGTAGTTTCATAAAGAGAAAAGTCATGACCTATCTCTCCCTGTTTAAGAAAATCATTCTCTATGAATATGACATCACGCAACACAATTTTAGTTACAGTGCCACTACTTTGTTCACCTATGAACACATAACCCTTAGATTGTTCAGAATGTCTTATGAAGATACATTTCTTCCTCTTGGACCTAATTTTTCATATTGGGAAGAA
Organism: Solanum ossicruentum; assembly: GCA_025774065.1. Classification (NCBI taxonomy): domain Eukaryota; kingdom Viridiplantae; phylum Streptophyta; class Magnoliopsida; order Solanales; family Solanaceae; genus Solanum; species Solanum ossicruentum. The sequence continues at coordinate 8,563 of JAOTQR010062241.1, read as the reverse complement.
GGTTTATGAATAAAACCAGCATAACACCAAGGTTTTAAAATGCTTAAACTGGGCTTATGTTTAGTCCATAATTCATATGGCGTAGTCCTAACTGATTTTGAAGGGCAATGATTAAGTACGAATGCAGCGGTGCACAAAGCATCAGCTCAATAGGTGATTGGCATGTTTGCTTATGCCATCACTGACCTAACCATTTCTAACAAGGTTCCATTTCATCGTTTTGCAACACTATTTTGTTGTGGAGTATGAAGAGTAGTTAATTGTCTTTGAATTCCTTTTTCATCACATAGTTGTTTAAACTCATCGGACAAATACTCCCTTTCTCGATCGGTTCTTAGAGCTTTTATTTTTCTATCCAAATGTTTCTCAACTAAGTTCATAAACTTAATGAAGCAACTCAAAGCTTCAGATTTGTGAGAAATCAAGTATACATAACCAAATTGAGTAAAATGATCAATAACAGTGATGAAATAAATAGCATCATGTCTTCTCCTTACATTAATTGGACCACAAATGCCAAAATGAATCAATTGTAATAGAAAATCAACTCTTGTGCCTTTCCCAAATGATTTTCTTGCAGTTTTTGTAGCTAGACAAGATTCACAAGTAGACAATTCTACTTCATCTATTGTAGCAAGTGAACCTTCTTTGGCTAAGCGGTTCCTTCTTTGCTGACCAATATGACCGAGTCTCACATGCCATGTACTTACACTATTCTCATAATTAGTAGATGTAAATAAGGAAAAACTAGTATTATCATTATTAGGACTTTGACAAACATTCAGTACAAAAATTCAATTATAAAAATAACCAATTCCATATTTTATCTTACCCAAATACATATTCATGAAAGAAAATATTAAAATCCATTTTAATCAACATTCGGGTAGAGACTAGATTATGATGAATCGTTGGGTCAAATAATACATCATGTAGGAGCCACCTCTCATTTTAAGTTTGTGGATATCAATCCCTTTGGCCTCTTCTTTGGAGTTGTTTCCTATGTATACCCATTTAGATCCTTGCGAGATTCGTCGATAATCTACAAAGAATCTCTTTTGGTCACTATATGTTCAGTGGTTGCTAAATCTACAATCCACAAAAGGAGTGAGTCAATTAGAAAGGCAGAACAAGAATCATTTACATCACTATGAAATTGTTCATAGGGTCATTTACTTTAGGCTGAGGAAAATCATAAGCAAAGTGTTCATTATTCTTACAATTATAGCATTTAAGCTTAGTCATAGAAATATTTTCTTCTAGAGCAGAAGCATTTTTCTCTCCTTGTTGACTAATCGTAGACTTCTTTGAGACTTTCATGTTGAAGGGTATAACCTTTTCCAGGAAGTATCAAAGACACATTTAGAGCTTGAAGAGTTTCTTTCTCTTCCAGGACATACTTGGTTTTACAGTTATCACCGTTAAGCTTATCACTTTTGTTAAGCTTGGAAATAGTGTTCTTTGCAATAGTTGACATACTGATTTAAACAAGCATAAAATAAAATAAGACAACTATGCACATTGTTTTAACCAAAATTCATATACATAATAATTCTTAAAATAATTAACTATGTCAACATTCATTTCACATTAGGTTCAGATTCGAAAGTTCACTAAGTTCTTAATCATTATCTGAATCCTAGTATGTCATAAATTTAACACAGTCAATCATCTAAGAACTACTTATCTTAAATCACATAAATTCAAGATTAAATAAGCATAAATTCTACAACATATATAGAAACACTTTATAATAATTAATATATAAATTCACATAAATTACGTTACATATAAACAATCATTTTACAAATGCAATATACAAGATCACTGTAATATCTCTTTATGAACAAGAATAGATAAAATAAAATCTATACACAAGTCCAAAGGCAATTTATATCTTATAGGCAGTGAATGAGAATGATACACAGTCTTCTTAACTTCTAAGTAATATATTCATCCATAAAATGTTGGATCAATAACTTGTAAGATCTCGATCTTTTGAGATGCAACTTATCTAAATATTTGTCAAGTAGTTTCTTTTGGAAATCTTCTGATAATGCAGATCGCAAGGTCATATACTTCTTCTTTATAGTTAATAAGCCCCCGACCCACACAATTTCTTAAATTAACTCGTTAATTCTAGTTATGTGTTTCACAAATCTCGTGAGATCATCATCTTCGACATTGGATTCTGGTGAGAGATTAACCAAATTGTCAATCATAACTTTCACTCTATCCTTCTGTTGCTTTGTGAAAATTTATTTGGGTGTCCTTATCAATACCATGATTTTCTGTAATATATACAAAAATGATTATGACAAACCACACATAAAATAATTATACAACCATTTGTATAAAGGGATCTTATAAAACTTTAACAAAAAACAACAACTACACAACAAATCATTTCGTGTGTTAACCTCTTTCTGTCAAACAACATTTGCACGAGAAAACAAATTCTGGAATCTACTCCTAAGGGTCAATTTATATCACAATGCCATTGATTGATGATCTCTTTTCATTAAAAAAAATATTTTTTAATCAAAAACAAGAAACCAAAAGTGTTTGAAGTCCAACACCAAGTTCAAAAGAAGTTTTGCAACTCTTGTCAAAAAATTGTATCATCTTATTATTAAAAAAGTCTATAAATAGAGAATGATTTTGGTTTCAACCACAAGATAAACCAATGTATCAAAACTCATAACTCTTTCACTTATCCCCTATTGGTTACTTTTTGGATGGAAAAAATTTCTACAAGATTAATATTTATGCAGTAGTGAAAAAGTGCATATTTTTCTCATTTGTCAGACATTTACCCAGATGATATGGTATTCAAAATGGAGAATCTTTTTTTTCTGCTTATTTCTTGTTTATTTTAATAGGCAATATACAATTCCTTTCCTCAAAACATAGGCTAATAAAAAAAATGGTTAAGTATCAAAAAGAAATTTATGCCATCACTTGTAAAATCATGGTTAGTTTCTTTCTCTGTTTTACCTCATCTTTTACATACAGACAATAATTGAAACGCCCCAATATATGCTTCGGAAATGCCTATAATCGTAACTTTCATATATCTGAAAATCCATGTGTGATATTGAAACTTGACTCATATTCTTGATCAGGGGAAAAATTGAGTGGAACATAGGTATAACCTGGATTTTAGGAGACCCATAGAAAAAAATAATTTTCGCAAATTTTTTCGAAAACAATGTTGGTTCACGATACCTCCGTGATGCGGACCCATCGTGGAGTAGTATTCACACTTCCTTGATTTACCAGTTTCGACCTTAAGACATTGGTGTCTAGCCCATATGCCCACCTATGCGTAAAAATATCTATACTTAGCCATTTTTGAACTCTATATTACTGAAGACACTCTCAAAACCCTCTCTAACACTTAACCAAATATTTCATACAACTTCAATTATCTCAAGCTTAATTTTGGATCTCAAGAACTCTATTCAAGCTTCAAGTCTCTTTCAAGTCAACATCAAGAAAATCCAAGTTTGAGGTATGTGGGATTCATCCATTGGATCCTTTCACCCATAGAGACCAATATCCATTTTATGAAAATTACATGTTTTTAAATTGTATTATCTATGGGTATCTATTATTATGGATTCTGATTACAAATTATGTTGGAGTTTTGTGAAATATTGATGGTTTATGCATGTTTATCTATTCCAAGTTTATACTATGAGTGGGTTTTGTCTATTGAGACTATGTATATTTTGAGCTATCAAACTATTATCTATTATGAGATTTGATGATGGATTTCAAGGTATCTCACATTGAGGGGTTTTGTATTGAGTTTTCTTATATGATTTCACTCTTGAATTGCATGATTTTGAACAAGTATTGTACACCTACCAAGTGTTTGATAAAATGTCTTAACAAGAATTCTCAAGTTTTCCTATGACCTATTGCATGGTTTTTACAAGTCTCGATTGTTAATGATTTGTTGAGTTCTTATGCTAAGGTTTATGCTCTTGAGAATTGTGAAACCTACTAGAAGGGGTTGTGAACTATGTTATATGCCTTACCTCTAGTACAAGGCCAAATTTCTACTTGAAGGGGTTATGAACTATGTTTTACACCTTACCTCATATGTGATGTGATGTTATGCAATATCTCAAACACATATGAAGGGATTATGAACTATGTGGTACGTTTAATCCTTATATGCGATTCAATGTTATGTACTCACATGTAGGGGTTATGAACTATGTGTTACGCCTCACCCTCATGTGAAATTCAATATGCTGTATTATCTCATGCTTACATGTAGGGGTTATGACCTATGCTACTCTTCTACCCTCATGTACTACCCATTACCTTCTAGAAGAGGTTATGACCTATGCTATATCTCTCACCCTTTAGTACAAGGTAGTTGGATGAACTATTTATGTTACTTTATGGTGTTAAACAAGATATGCAAGTACGGTTATTCTTAAGCATGTTTCATTCTATTCATTGATTACACATGACATATTGAACTTATGTTCATTGAGTTAGATTAAACATCTTATCATTATGGCTTATGATTCTTGTTGCATTGTATCCTGCATACTTAGTATATTCAAATATACTAATGGATATTTTACACCTATATGATATTACCATGTCGGGACTAGAGCTCCATTTGATCATCCTCCCTCTCCAAGTGGCTTGTTGGTTCTTGTGAAGAAGCTAGTTGGTGAGTCCTCAAGTCCAAGGGTGATAGCTATTCTTACTCATGCTTTATAGTTTGTTATTCTTATGTTAGATACTTATTAAATGAGGGTGAGCCCGGAAGTGTCACGGCCCCCGCTCCAATCTATGTTAGAGGTGTCGTTGGATATTATGTCATGGTTTGATTATGTTATTGAAGCTTGACTCTTCTTACTCTATTGTTAGTATGAATTGTTTCCCTTAGTCCCTTTCCTTTTTCATTTATTTGACTCTTGTGCTTGTTTAATTTGCTTCCGCTAGCAAGGTTATGTACACGATATGCTAAGAGGCTTGTTTAGGTTGTCTTCGGGCTTCCCATTCACCGTGCCGCATCTAGGCCCTAGGCTTGGGTCAAGACAAACTTAGTATGAGAGCACTAGGTTGTTAATGGTCCTCAAAAATCTAACATGCTGCACTGATTAGAGTCTTATTCATAGTTGTGAAGCGCACCACAACTATGAATAGGAGGCTATGAGGCGTTTCAAGAAATGTTTCACTTCTTCATGGTCTATATTTTTAGGTGTAAGATAAGGCTTTTTCCCCTAATGAATGCTCTTTACTCTTCTAGATCATGTTGCTAAAAAGAGGGAGACCAAGGAGGGCCTGTGCACCTAGGTGGCAATCGGCTTACCGCGCTCCTCAAAATGGAGGGGCTACCGAAGTTGAGTTCCGAAATGCCATTAATATGTTGGCCCATGCAATGACCAACCAATTGAATCAAGGGGACCAAGCTCCTAATGCTCATACTTCAGCCTCAAGAGTGAAGGACTTCACTAGAATGAACCCTCCGGAGTTTCATGGGTCCAAGGGGGAGAAAGACCCCCACGAGTTCATAGATGAGGTGTATAAGGTGCTATCCATCATGGGTGTAAGTTCAGAGGAAAAGGTGGATCTAGTGGCTTATCAACTAAAAGGTGTGGCTCAAATTTGGTTTGTGTAATGGAAGTTGGAGAGGGGAAATCATGATGCTATTTCTTGGGAAGAGTTCAAAGTTGCCTTCCTCAACCAAAACTTCCCCATAGAGTTGAGAGAGGCTAAAATGAAGGAATTTATGAACCTCAAGCAAGGTTCCATGAGTATGAGAGAGTATGTCCTCAAGTTCAACAAGTTTTCCAAGTATGCTCTACATTTGGTGGCCTACCGTAAATCAAGGATGAATAAGTTTATATCGGGAGTGTCCGACTTTATGAATGAAGAGTGTCATACCACCATGCTAGTGGGTGATATGGACTTGTCCCGACTTATGACATATGCCAAACAACTCGAGTGGTAGAAGCTTAGGAAGATGAGAAGTGGGGAATCTATTGGTATGAGGGTGGTTTTTCTAAGTGTTAAGGTTGACCGTTTCCAACAAGGTCATGAATTTCAAGGAAAAGGGCCCTCTAGTGCTCCAAATAAGAGATTTTCTAATGATAGGGTGCTTAACCCAAGGGTCTAAGGTGGCAATGGTGGGGTGAATTTTCCAAAATGCCAAAAATGTGAGAAACATCATCATGGAAAATGCTTGAAGGATTCAAATGCGTGTTATGGGTTTGAAAGAGTAGGATATAAGCTTATTAATTGCCCTTGTGTTTGAAACAAGGTTAAAAATGATTGTCCACAAGGGCAAGGTGGTCATACTGATCAAGGAGTTCAACAAAGCCAAAAAGGGGGCACTCCATGACATAATCGGTTTTATGCTCTTCAAGGGAGGCAAGGAGGGGATGAGGAGTCCGATGTTGTTATCGGTATGTTAAAGGTTTTTTTATTTTGATGTGCATGTAATTAATAGATCCAGGAGCCACTATTTCTTTCATTATTCCTTTGTTGCTAGTACGTTTCATGTGTGTCTCGAATTATTATGTGAACTGTTTAAGTGTCTACCCTATTGGTGAGTCTATTGTTGATAGAAAAGTCAATAGTTGAATGTCCCATGTCCTTATTGTATAAAGTCTTGTTTTGTGATTTTGGTGAACTTGTCATGGTGGGTTTTGGGGTTATTCATGGGGTGGATTGGTTATATGCATATCATGCATCCATTGATTGTTGACCCCATAAAGTTAGAATCCAACTCCTTAATGAGTCCATACTTGAGTGGGGAAGTTGTAAAGTGGTAGATCAGGGTCGATTCATTTCTTCTCTTATGGACCAAATTGATCTCTAAGGTTGTATTTACCATCTTGTAAGGGTTGGGTATGTTGAGTCTAAGTCCGTCATATTGAGTTGGCCCTGCTAGTCAATGAGTTTCTTGATGTCCTTCCTGATATTTTGAATTTGTGGTAATGTCTTTTGCTTGACCAATCCCTCGGCTATGTTTGTGGATCTCATGAATAGAGTCTTTAAACCCTACCTTGATATGTGTATGGTAGTTTGTGGATGGTATATTGGTTTATTTTTGGAATGGAGCTTGTGAGTCATTTGAGGATGATGTTGCAAATCTTGAGGGATGAGAGGTTGTTTGTTAAATATGATAAGTGTGAATCTTGGGTAACAAAAAGGTGGTTAGAGAAGTACACCGGTTGGCTAGGTTGGAAATGAGGTTTGATGAAGTTGAGAATGGTAGTGTAGTGCTTTTGATGGTTTCAAATCTTCTTTGGTTGATAAGGTCAAGTTAAAGCAAGTCCTTCACCCCGCCTTGCTAAAGTCGAATGCTTTGGTGGAAAATGGTGAAGTAGAGTTCTCCTCCCAAAGGGGATATGGTATTCTTAGGTACTAAGGTAGACTATGTGTGCTTGTGTTGATAATTGGGTTCACTTGAAAGTCCCACCAATGAAGGGTGTGATTCGATTTAGAAAGAAAGGGAATTCAGCCTAAGGTTTGTGGATCTTTATAGAGTGATGAGGGGAATTGGTAAAGTTGCTTATGGATTGGAATTGCCTAGGGAAATGGATATGGTTCATCCGGTCTTTCATGTATCTATGTTCAGGAGATGTGTTGATGACCCAAGTACTAAAGAACTCTTTGAAGTTATGGGTATTGTAGACAATGAGTTGATCTATGAGGAGGTCACGGTGGAGATATTGGATAGACATCTCGAAAGGTTCAGGAACTAAGATGTAGCATATGTCAAGGTTCTTGGGAGGAATTAACAAGCCGATAACATCACTTGGGGAAGCCGAAGCAGACACAAAGAAGCGATATCCGTACCTCTTTCATTCTATTCAAGCTTAATATAGCAATTTAAGTCCATTCTATGATTTCAAGTCTTATGTTTCAGCCCTCATACCATGTTGCATGTATTCATGTTGATGATAACAAGTTTATGGTGATTTTTGACATTCAGGTTGAGATTTTTGAAATGATGTTTAAAAACACCCCAAGATGTGCTTCGAAAATGCCCATAATTGGTGACGAATATTACTTCTCTTATATTGTCACGACCCAACCCCGGGGCCATGACTGGTGCCAATTAGACACTTAGACCAACGTTTAATCACAAGTCTCATCCGTAAGTATACGACCTCCACCGAAATTTCGGCAGAGTTTCCCCTGCGGTCCTGCCACCTAATAAAGTATCAAACATGTAAAATCACATCACACCTTAGACTTATCACCCACTCGTGCCCACGGACCTCTATATAACAAAATGGAACATATGACGGGACAGGGCCCTGCCGTACCCTCTAAAATACCAAAAGAAAACATAGTAAAAAAAAGTACAAATCCAGTTGCATATACCCATAAGATTGCCCCTGAAGTAAAGGAGCGCAGTATCGGTAGATAATGGATCCTAGCTGGGAGGGTCTTTCGCGTGTACATCGGTGCTTACAGCATGAAACGCAGCCCCACACAAGGGGGGGTCAGTACGGATAGGTACCGAGTATGTAAAGCGGTAAGTGCGAACCTGAATGACAGTAACAATCTACAATAG
>JAOTQR010062200.1:0-13831 GCA_025774065.1 Solanum ossicruentum | reverse complement strand
CCTAAAGGTTTCACCCATGAAGGGTATGGTCCAATTTGGTAAGAAGAGACAGTTGAGTCTGGGTATGTAGGGTCTTATAAGATTGTGAGAAGATTTGGTAAGGTAACATATGAGTTGTAGTCTCCACTAGGGATGAGCACACTTCATTTGGTGTTCCATGTCTCAATGTTAGAAAAGTTAATGGGAGGACCCAAGTTCCTTAGTTCCATGGGAAGATGTGAATATTAAGGAGGATTTGACTTATGAAGAAGTTTTGATGGAAATACTAGATAGGCAATTAAAGAGATTAAGAAACAAAGATGTGACATCCATTAAAGTCCTTTGGAGGAACCAAAAAGTTTAAAATGCTACATGGTAAGCAAAAGAGAACATGATGAAATAATATCCCTATCTTTTCCATTTTACTCAAGCCACAGGTAATAAGTTGATCACATTTAAATTGTCAAGTTATGAGTTTCATCCCATAGAGTCAAGTTGCATGCACTCATAGTCATGTTGTCATGTTTTAATAGGACTTTGATGCTCGAGTTTGAGATTTTATGAAATGATGTTTAAAGTTGCATTGATGCATTTATGTTAGGGCTGGAAAATATCTTGTCTTTCCTCTCAAGCATAGTTACATAACATTCGAGGACGAATGTTCCTAAGAAGGAGATATTATAACACCAAACAATGCGACTTGGAAAAACTCTATGAAGTGTTTCTTGAATATATCAAAATATGTGCATTATTTTGAAAATTCAACTTTGGATTCTTTATCAAAATGCAAAATTGTGTAGGAAAAGGTTCACCTTGAATTTTTAGGTCACCCGTACTGAAACATCATCTTTCGATGAAAGTTTTTGTTCTCTCTTAGTTCAAAATTTTTCAAATTTTGTTTTAAGTCATAAAAGTTAGTTGGGACTAATCCTAACACCTATATATATGTAATTAATTTAAAATTCTCCTATTTTTAGACCTAAATCTCTCTCAAATCCTCCTAATCCTCTCCTTAAAACCTTCATTTAATTCTCCAAATTTCTTGGGGATCAAGTCTCCTCCATTGAAGACAAAGCATCAAAAAGGGATTCTCAAAGTTTTCAAATATTCTTTTCCATGTTTCAAGGTTCGAAAGGAATGTGGGTTTCTTCATTTATGGGTTTTTCCACCCGTGGAGTCCCAAAATCTATTTCTGTAAATTTTTCCAGTTTCAATGATTAATTTCTTATGGGCACTTCCTATTAATTCTATTATTTACGAATCATGTTAAAGTTCATGATCTATTGCATAAAAGTACATGATTTAATTTTTAAGGTTTTCCTCCTATAACCCATTTTATGAAATTCAAAGCTATGAAAATTATGTTAACATGAGTTATTAGGAAATTGATGATTATATGAGATGAATTACATGATTCCATGTTCCTATTTGAAAGATGATATGTATGACTGTGGTGGGTCATTTTAAGAATGATTTAAATTGATTATTTTCATTGAATTTATGCATTGTCCACTTGAGTTTCATGATTTAAGGTTTACATGCATGAAATTTACGCAATCTTTATATTGAGTTTTCTAATGATGAATGATTTTCAAGGATGAGGATTCAATTATGAATGTCTGTTAATTTTTTGAATTGAAACTCCCCAAAAATGTGCTTTAAAATGCCCATTATCATAATTTCTGTATATCTTAAAATCCATACATAATATCAAAAATTTGACTTCATATTCTTGATCAGGGGGCAAAATTGAGTGGAAAATGGGTATAAACTCGATTTTAGAGGACCCATAGTGAAATTTCATTTTCGCCAAATTTTTAATTTCTAATAGGGGTCTGGGAAGGCTCCACAATGCTGACCCATTGCGGAGGTGTATTTGCATCTATTTTGGCCTAAAACATTGGGTCTTGGACCTATGACCCTATGTATAAACACACCTATGTTTAGCCATTTTTCGACTCTATATCGCTCAAGACACCCTCAAAACCCTCTCTAACAATTAAATAAATATTTCACCCAAATTCTAGTGTCTCAAGCTTAATTCCAGATCTCAAGAACTTCATTAAGCTCTAAGTTCTCATCCAAATATACATCAAGGAAGTCCCCAAATTTGAGGTATGTGGGTTTCAACCATTGGGTCCTTTCACCTATGGTACCCAACCTTCCTTTTTATGAAAACTGCATGTTCCTAAGTTGTTTCACTTATGGATATTACTTATTATGAATTATGATTACAAATCATGTTGGGGTTTATGAAATATTGATTGGAAACACATGTCTACCTATTTCAAGCTTATACTATGAGATGGTTTGTCTATTGTGACTATACATGTTTCGGGCTATGAAACTATGATCTATTATGAGATTTGATGATGGATTTTAAGGTATATTATATGAGGTTTTTACCATGTGTTAGTAGGTTGATTTACATTAAGTTTTCTCACATTACATCACTCTTAAATTGCATGATTATTAACTAGCATTGCCCACCCGCCAAGTGTTTGATAAAATGTCTTAACAAGGATTCTTGAGCTATTGATAATCTAATACATGGTTTATAGTTCAAGGGAATTTATGATGATTGAGGGATTGTATATATGTATTGTATTCATGAAAAGTATCTATAGTGTTGCAAGTTGACCACACCTTGTTTGGGGGTGACATGCTCGTACTATCATGTCGAGGGGTATGTACCTTGACCACCTCGTCGGGGGATGACATGCCCATACTATCACATCGAGGGGTATGTACCTTGACCATGTCGTCGGGAGGTGAATGTCCGTACTACCACATTGAGGGGTAGGCAGCTCAATCACCTTCGAAGGGGGTGACATGCCTTGGATTTCGAGCAATAGTTGCTTGGTCTATGATTATGGTCCTCTCCCACACATGTATTATTTTTTATATAAGATATATGATTTATAATCAAATTTTACTTCAAGCATTGATCATGCATGCCATATTGATATTATACTCATCCATTTTGCTTTGATTATGCATTTTTGATTACATTGGCTTAAGTTCTATTGTATTACATCCTTCATACTTAGAACATTCAAACGTACTAACTCATACTCTAGCCTAGATGATGTTACCATGCAGGAACCAGAGCTCCTCACGATCATCCTCCACGTGGCTAGTTTTGGCATCTTGAAGATAAGCTTTGGTGAGTGCTCAAGTTCAGGGACATTAGCTATGCTACTCTTGCTTTAGTTATCTCTTTATGTTGAACATTTGATACTATGAGAGTATTCCTGGAAAGTGTCTTGGCCACTGCCCAATCTATACTAGAGGTGTTGTTGGAACAATTGATGTAATTATGCTATGATCTTGACTCTTGAATGTTTTATGATTATCTAAGACTTCCCTTAGTATCGCTTCCCTTCTTTGTGTCTCATGTTGTTGATGTTTTGCTTCTGTGACCAAAGATGTGTGATTGATATGCGAAAAAACTTCTTTAGGGTTTGTTTGGGTCCCCCACTTGCTACGTCACATCTAGGCCCTAGGCTTGGGTCGTCACAAACTTGATATCAAAGCACTAGGTTGTTAATGGTGCTCAGAATCAACATATTACATCGATTAGAGTCTTGTTCATGGTTGTGAAGTGTACCATAACTATGAGTAAGAGGCTATGAGGCGTTTTAGGAAATGTTTTCCTTCTTTATGAACCATGTCTTGCTTTAGGAGTAAGGTAAGGCTTTTCCTCTAATGAATGTTCTTTTTTATTCTAGATCATGCCTATTCCAAGAGGATGAAGAGCCGATATTCCCGAGGAGCAACTAGCCCCTCTCGCTCCTTAAGTTCCTCAAGATGGGGGAGTGGCCCATGAAGAGTTCTGGGATGCTATTACCATGTTGGACCATGCCATGACTAATCCAATCAACCAAGGGACTCAAGCCTCTCATGCTACTACTCCAGCCTCAAGGGTGAGGAATGTTTCTAGAAAGAACCCACTGGAGTTCCATGGGTCCAGGGTGGACGAGGATTCACAAGAATTCAGTGATGATGTGTATAATGGATTGTCCATTACAGGGGTTAACTTAGAGGAAAAGGAAAAGCTGGCAGTGTACCAATTCAAAGGGGTGGCTCAAATATGGTTCACTCAATGAAAGATAGAGAAGGGGAATGGTGATGCTATCCTTTGGGAAGAGTTCAAAGCGGCATTTCCCAACTGGTTCTTTCCCATTGAGCTAAGGGAGGCAAAAATGATGGAATTCATGTATCTAAAGCAAAGGTCTATGAGTGTAAGGGTGTATGCCCTCAAGTTCAACCAACTATCCATATATGATCCATAATTAGTTACCAAGCCAAGGTCATGGATGAACAAATTGGTGTCGGGTATGTCCAACTTGGTGAATGACGAGTGTTTTTCCACAATGATGATAGGTGGTATGGATTTTTCCCGCCTTATGACTTATGCCGAATAACTAGAGGATGAAAAGTTGAGAAAGAGAAGTAGTGGTGAGGCCAAGAGGGCCCATTTTGAAGGTGGATTCCAAAATACCAAGGGTGGCCGATTTTGTCAAGGCCACAAATTCTAAGACCAATAGTCTTCCAATGCTCCTAATAGGAGGTTTGCTAATGATAATCAAGCATTCCAAGGTGGTAGTTATAGGGTGCCATATCCTAGGAGCCCAAGGTGTGAAAGAAATCATAGTGGTCTATGTTTGAAGAATTCTAATGCTTGCTTAGGATGTGGTGAAGTGGGTCATAAGGTGATTGATTGTCCTTGTAATCCAAACAAAGGTAGAGATGGTGATCCACAAGGCCAGGGTGCAAATGCGGGTCCAAAGGGAAGTGGAGGCCAATAAAGGGGAGCTCGAAGACAAAATAGGCTCTATGCTCTTCAAGGGAGACAAGGGGTAGACGAGGTGGCCAATGTCATCACCAGTATGTTATAGGTTTTTGATTTTGATGTATATAGTTTGCTAGACCCGGGTGCCACTCTTTCTTATTACTCCATTTGTTGCCAAAAAGCTTCATGTTACCCTCGAATTATTGTGGACACCCTATGAAGTATGTACCTCAATAGGTGAGTCTATTGTTACTAGAAGAGTCTATAGAAATTATCCCATGTTCATATTGCATAAAATCTTTCCTTGTGATTTTGGTGAGTGACATATGGTGGATTTTGATGTCCTTCTTGGGCTGGATTGGTCGCATACATATTATGCTTCTATTAATTGTAGAACCCATTGGATCAAATTCCAATTCTCTAATAAGCCCATCCTTGAGTGAGAAAGTTGTGATGTGGTAGTCAAGGGTAGATTCATTTCTTGTCTTAAAGCCCAAAAGTTGATTTCTAAGGGGTGTATCTATCATCTTGTGAGGGTTAGGGACGTTGACTCCAAAGTCCTTCCTATGATTTGGTTCCGGTGGTTAATGAGTTCCTTGATGTCTTTCTAGACAAGCTTCCCGGTGTTCCTCCCGAAAGGGAAGTAGACTATGGTATCAACCTTCTTCCCGATACTCAACCCATTTCTATTCTCCCTTATCATATGGCCGTGGCGGAGTTGAAAGAGTTGAAGGAGCAATTGAGGGATTTGTTGGAGAAGGGTTTTCTAAGTCCTAATAAGTCACCTTGGTGTGCACAGGTGTTGTTTGTGAAGAAAAAAGATGGTTCTCTTAGAATGTGCATTGATTATCGTTAACTTAATAGAGTTACCATAAAGAACATGTACCCTCTACCAAGTATTGATAACCTTTTTGATCAACTTCAAGGGGCTAGTCTCTTCTCTAAGATTGATCTTCGGTCTAGGTATCACCAAGTGAATGTGAGGGAGTGTGAAATTCCCAAGATGGCTTTTCGGACTATGTATGGGAACTTTGAGTTTATGGTTATGCCTGTGACATCCCTTAACTCCATGCTCTTGTACCCATGTTTCAAGTCTCATTTGGTTAGATTGGGGGTGTATTAGGTTCATGGGAGACTCCTAGTACCTAGACGAGTTCCCTAAGAGTTGAGTTTTGGGTAATGGTTCATGCAAGGTTCAACTTTAAAAAAGCATAACTTTTATCAAACTTAAAACTTGGTGGCTCACAACATGTCAAATGAAAGCCTTTTAAGTTATCTTTCCAAAACACTTGGTTTCACGTCATTTAGAGTTCGGAGTCAAAAGGTATGGCCATTTTACTAAAGACTACCAGTGCAGAATTGCACTACGAGACCACAGTTATGAGTCGTAGGTGGGGTCTTACTCGTAGATCAGACTTGTAGAAATTTCTAGAGACTTCAAAATTGAGCCTAGGGGTCATGTATGGGGTCCTGCAAGTTGTAGTTCTACCTATGGGTCGTAACAGGGTCTGTAACAATAGTTAGACAACTTTTTAGGAATGATTCTTATGGTCCTTTCCCACTCTTTCTAAGCTCTAGATTGACATTTTTATGCTCATTCAAGGTCCCAAAACCCTTAAGTTCTTCATTGTATTGATAAAATTCTCTCTCAAACCCTTATATTAATATTTAACTCCAAAATTAAGTGTCCAAATCTCTTCCGGATCTTAGGATTTTCTTCAACCTTTAAGTCTCCATTTTCAATCTTCATCGAGAACTTCTCCAAAGCTAAGGTATATGGGTTTCAACCATTGGGTCCTTTCCCCCATGGTGCCTAATCTTCTTTCTACTTAAGTTGCATGATTTAAAGTTGTTATACATGTGCATTTTGTATATTAAGAAATTTACTGCGCCGTGATTTGGGTTCATAAAAGTATGATTGTTTTAGCATGTTTTGAGCTTTAATTCTTCGATCTAATGTGAGATTTGATGAAGATTTTTAATGTATATTGCTTGAGGGTGTTGGAAGATGTTTATTGATAGTTTTACAATGGATTTACGTGCATGATTTCATCTCTAAATTGCATCGTCTTAGACCCCCTATTACATACCCCCCAATTGTTTGATAAAGTATCCGGATTATGATTCTTGGATTGTTGAAGGCTTAATGCGTGGCATATGAGATATATGAATTTATGATGATGAAAGAATGATGTATGCTTGATAATTTCATGATAAGCTTCTATGGTATTGCATATTGACCATAACCATGTTGAGGGGTCAGTACCTTGACCACTATGATAGAGGGTCATGAAGTACATTAACCATGTCTAGGGGTTAGTACCTTGACCACTATGATAGAGGGTGATGAAGGTCATTGACCATGTTGAGGGGTTAGTATCTTGACTACTATGATGGAGGGTGAGAAGTCCATTAACGATGTTGAGGGGTTGCTACCACGACCACTACCAAGAGGTGTTAAGCCTTAGATTCCAAGAACTACTTTGCTTGGTCTATGGTGATGATCTCTCCTTACATATGTATTTATGATCTATATGAGTATTATTTTCACAAGAAGCATCCATTCATGAATATCATATTGTTATATGCTATCATTGTCTATGTTTATGCATTTCGATTATGTTGCCTATCTCTTAGTGCGTTGCATCCTACATACTTAGTACATTCAAATGTACTAACGCATACTCTATGCCTATATGATGTTACCATGTAGGAACCAGAGCTCCATTTGGTAATCATCCTCCTCCACATGGCTAGTGGTATACATTCAAGCTAGTTGGTGAGTCCTCTACTTCGAAGACATTGGTTTACATTCCTATCCTATGTATTAAAGACTATCTTTCCTTTCAGCATGCTTTGACTATGAGGGTGAGCTCGGTTGCTTGTCTTGGCCCCCACTAAGTTCTATGTTAGAGGTGTTGTTGGGCAAGATATGTATTATGCTTGAGCTTTGACTCACTTATAATATCCAAGCTAATTAAATATAAGTCTTTCTCTCCCTTAGTCCCAATTTCTCCTGTTTATGTTTCTTATGATGATTTATCTTTCTTCCGCGACCAAGGATGTGTGATGAGATACTAGAGGCTTGTTTAGGTTCCTTCAAGTTTCCCATTCGCTGGTCAAATTTGAGGTATGTGGGTTTCAACCATTGATCCTTTAACCCATGGTGCCCAATCTTCTTTTTTATGAAAATTGCATGTTCCTAAGTTTTTTTACTTATGGATATTACTTATTATGAATTATGATGACAAATCATATTGGGGTTTTATGAAATGTTGATTGGAAACACATGTCTACCTATTTGAAGCTTATACTATGAGAAGGTTTGTCTATTGTGACTATGCATGTTTTAGGCTATGAAACTATGACCTATTATAAGATTTGATGATGGATTTCAAGGTATCTTACATGAGGGTTTTACTATGTGTTGGTGGGTTGATTTACATTAAGTTTTCTCATATTACATCACTCTTGAATTCATTGATTATGAATTAGCATTGCCCACCCACCAAGTATTTGATAAAATGTCTTAACTAGGACTCTTGAGCTATTGATGATCTAATGCATGGTTTATAAGTCAAGGAACTTTATGATGATTAAGGGATTGTATATATATACTGGATTCATGAAAAGTATCTATAGTGTTGCAAGTTCTCCACACCTTGTTGGGGTGCATGCCCAATCACCTTGTTGAGGTGGTGACATGCCTTGACCACCTCGTCAGGGGGTGACATGCCCATACTATCATGTCGAGGGGTATGTACCTTGACCATCTCTTCAGGGGGTGACATGCCCGTACTACCGCATTGAGGGGTATGTACCTTGACCAGATCATCGGGGAGTGACATGCCTGTACTACCACATTGAGAGGTATGTACCTTGACCACCTCGATGGGGGTTGACATGCTATACTACCATGTTGAGGGGTGGGTACGTCAATTACCTTCCAAGGGGGTGACATGCCTTGGATTCCTAGTAATAGTTGCTTGGTCTATGCTTATGGTCTTCTCCTACACATGTATTATGTTGTATATAAGATATATGATTTACAAACATGTTTTACTTCAAGCATTGGTCATGCATCCATATTGATATTATACTCATCCATTGGTTATGATTATACATTTTGATTATATTGGCTTATGTCTTGTTGCATTGCATCCTACATACTTGGTAAATTCAAACATACTTGCATACTCTATGCCTACATGATGTTACCATGTAGGAACTAGAGCTCCTCATGATCATCCTCCACGTGGCTAGTTTTGGCATCTTGAAGATAAGCTATGGTGAGTCCTCAAGTTAGGGGACACTAGCTATGCTGCTCTTGCTTTTGCTCTCTTTATGTTGAACATTTGATACTATGAGAGTGAACCCAAAAAGTGTCTTGGCTCCCGCCCAATCTATGCTAGAGGTGTTATTGGAACAATTGATGTAATTATGCTATGATCTTGATTTTTGAATGTTTTCTGATTGTCTAAGACTTCCCTTAGTCTCGTTTCCCTTCTTGATATCTCTTATTGTTGATGTTTTGCTTCCGGTACCAAGGATGTGTGATTGATATGCTAAGAGCCTTGTTTGGGGTTCCAGCGGGTTCCCCATTCACCGTGTTACGTCTAGGCCCTAGGCTTGGGTCGTGACATGAATCTCTTTTATGAATGTTGAAGATGGTGAAAGGACAATTCTCACCAAAAGGTAAAACCCCTAGTGATAAGGATAATTCTCATATGTTGGATCTAAAGTTAGATGAGCTATTCTATATATGGTGATGATGTTATGCTTTTAAGTTTATGAATAAATATGATTATGCATATGTTTTCAAATGTATTCCATGGGAATGACTTAGCATCGATAGGGGCATTGAGGTAGGATTCGATAAGGAAATCCTAGTGTCAACCCATTGTCTCATTAACTTTGTGCCACCATAGGAGCCCTTGTAGGCTAAACTAGTGGATCCACCTAAGCCATAATATTTACTAATGACTCATATGCAAATGTTGATAGAGTTATACTTGGCAAGTAGTCTCCACATGCCAACATAAGGTGTTATCTTGGATTCCAAGTAGTAGCTATCTTAGTCTTATATGTCAGTTATGGTCTTCTCCTGTATGTATGGTGATGGGATGCTATGTTTATCTCTCATGAATTATTTATCAAAGCATCCTTGTTACGAGACAAGCCTAGGGCTTAGACATGGCACGGAGAATGGGAACCAGAAGGAATTCCCCAAACAAGCCTTTTCTGCATATGTGGCACATCCTTGGTTTTGCGGATACATAGAAGAGAAAGGAGAACACATCACATAATATCTATGGAAAATGGGACTAAGGGAGGTTTTCACCATACATAAAGATAATAACAGTCAAGATCAATACATAACATCCATATCGAACTACACCACTAGTATGAGTGGAGCGGGGGCCAAACATCCCCAGGGCTTACCCTCAAATATAAAAGAGTTTCTAAATAGATAAAATTTAACAAAAGTATGAAATAAAGTGGATGTTGTCCCCTAAGTGGAGGCCTCAATAATAAGAATCTTCAACTATCCGGCTAACCATGTGGAGAAGGAGGACGAAGAGAAGCTCTGATTCTTACATGGTGAGATCATGCAGGTAAAAGTATGCATTAGTACTTGGAATGTACTAAGTATGTAAAATGCAATGTAACAAGAAACATAGCGATAATTATCAAGATGCATAATCATAATCAATAGACATAAACTCAATATGACATCTATAATTAGTGCTTTAGTTAAAACATGCATAAAGATAATCAAACTTGCATAATATATCATACATATGTGGGAGAGACTCTAACCGACATATAAGACCAACCGAGATACTACTTGAAATCTCAATGTTCACTCCATACAAAATGAAGGAGGGTCTACTTGTCAAGGTAAATCAAGCTTGACCCCACATAGTGGGTAACTTGACCTCGTTGGATCCACTAGTAAAACCCCATTTAAGGAAAATAATATAAACCTATGATGGCACATAGTTAAAAGACCAAGACTTTATATAAGGACCCCTTGAATCGAGCCCCCACCATAGGCCTCATTCGGTACTAAGTCTAGTCCCACAAAATACTTTAAGATATCATAAATTAAATCATAACATTGATGACTTGTAAAAACATGATAACACGACATAAGTAGCTCATTCAAATACTTGACCCCCACACATGGCGTATACCTTTTGTTAGAAAACAATGCATAAACTTGACCCTTCTAGTAGGCATCACATTACACATGATGGTGAGATTATAATATGCTTGACCCCTTCTAGTGAAAGTTAGTATATGAGGGTAAAATAGTATCATGCTTGACCCCTACATGTAGATATTTTTTACTCACAAGAGGGTAGAAATATAGGATAAAGGCTCAATAATTCACTTACAAATCATATAAACTTTTCATGAGTTTAATACATGCTTGGGATCCAATAATTTATCAAAACATAGTTGTCTTGAAATTCATGCAATAATCATTCATTACCTGGGATTCTCATAACGTAACCTTAGTCAAATGTGGTGGGTACATGCACATGCACTTAAAACTATGCAGTCCAAGAGTATGAGACAAGATAGGAGTAAGATCAACTACTTGTTTGAGTATCATGAAAACCCCAACAATAATTTAGCATAAAACATCATTTCTTGAAGAACCCATAGAGAAGACATGTGTACATGCATAATAATATTATCTTAAGAAAGAGTTCATGAATACCCATAAAATAATCTATATATTTATGTAGTTTGAGAAGAGGATTGGTTGGTCTTGTGGGAAGAAAGGTTCCCATAATGAAACCTACATACCTTGATGATAGGAGATAGAAAAACCTCGGGAGATAATGAGGAACTTGGAACCCTAGCTTGCTCCTTCTTGCTTGCAGCCTTGTAGGAACTTGAGAGTGTTTAAGAGGGTTTAGAGACTTAGGGTTTTTGGAATGAGGTAGAATGAGATGTACTAGGATTTTGTAAACTAATGAGGACATATATGGGGTCAAAATGACGTAGTTTTGACTTAGAAGAAAGAAGAAAGGTCAAATTTAACCCAATTTAAAATCATGGCTGGATGGGTTTATGAGACCCCATCTACAGGCCGTGGAGCACTCTACGAGTTGTATATGACCTTTTGTAAACTAAGAGTCCTAAAATTTGAGTTGTTGGAATTTGTCACGAAACCCTTACTGCAGGATCTATGACTCATAGAGTGATTTACGAGTTGTAATTCAAACTTTAGAAAGATCCAAATTTCACCAAGTTTGCCAGATTCTGTGAGACTACTTTATGGACCGTAATCCAAATTACGAGTTGTAAACCCCTTCGTAAATATGCATAGTCCAATTTTTGTTCAAGCTTATCTCTTGCATCTCTCCTACCCCCATAAGTGGGGTTTTACAATCCTCACGCATGTCATATTGCACTTATATATATATATATATATATATATATATATATATATATATATGCATCTTCTTATGAAGCTTATTATCTATTGCTGCATTACATCTCACATACTAGTACATTTAAAGTTCTAAAACATACTTTAGCCTACATTGAAACGACCCACAAAAAGTGCTTGAAAACGTGCGTCGAAAGTGCTTGGATTCTTGTTTTCCATATATCTAAAAATCCGCTTGTTATTTTGAATATCTGACATCATATTCTTGTTAAGGGGGTCAAATTGAGTGGAATATGGGTCTAACCTAAATTTTAGAGCAACCGTATCAAAATTTGAAAATCGCAAACTATGCTATTTAGGAGGGTCAACTTTAAAGGGGCATATATCTTAGTACACAAAGAACTAGGTGGTTTACCTCATTTTGCGTTTGGATGAAAGATTTATGCCCATTTTCATAAAACTCACCTATGCAGAAAATGCAATTTCAAGTGAGCAGTCCATTTTTGGTCTTATTTTCTCTTGACTTCGGTCCAAGACTTTTAAATCTTGGGCCTAAGGGTTCCCACACTTGAAAATACATATACTTGGCCTTATTTCACCCTCATATCATCCTAAGCATTCCCCAAAACTCACCGAATCATTTAGACTCATATTTCACCCTAAATTTAAGTCCCAAACTCAAGACCAATCTTAAGGATTTCTTCAAGGATTTCACTCAAGCTTCAAGTCTCCATTAAAGTCTTCTTCAAGAACCTCTCCAATGCTAAGGTAAGAGGTGTTGAACGATTGGGTACTCCCACCCATGGTGCCTAAATCCTCTTTTAATTAATATTGCATTATTTAAAGTTGATTTTATATGTGGGTCTTGTATATTGAGAAATTTACTGCATGGTGATTTTAGTTCATGAATGTATGGTTGTTTTAGCATATTTTGAGCTTCAAATCTTGGATCTAATGTTGGAATTGATGAGGGGTTTTGATGTGAATGTCTTGGGGGTGTTGCAAGGTGTTGTTTAAAGGTTTTACCACTAATTTTCCTGCATGATTTCATCTCTAAATTGCATGCTCTTTTATCCCAATACACACCCCCAAGGTATTTGATAAAATGTCCGGTTATATTTTCTTGAGAAATTGAATGTCCAAAGCCTGAGATATGATGTGAATGATATTATGATGATGAAATGAGCTTATGTACATGGTTTTTCCTGCATGAGGTATTGGATTAGAGCTTATGAGAATCCTATATAAAGTGTTGCACTAGACCATGCCCAGTCCAGGAGGGATAAGAGCTCGGGTAACCTTGTGATGGGTTTATACCTCGTCACTTAGGATGATTGGGGTGTAGCTAACATCAACCATGTGAGGGGTTAGTACTTCACCACTAAGGATGATTGGGCTATGACAATCATCAATCGAGTTGGGGGTTTGTACTCATCAACCATGTGAGGGGTTTATACATCAGCACATAGGATGATTAGGGTGTGACCAACATCAACCATATGAGGGGTTAGTACTTCACCACCTAAGATAATTAGGGTGTGACAATCATCACCAAGTTGAGGGTTTGTACTCATCGAACATATGAGGGGTTTATACTTCACCACCTAGGATGATTGGGGTGTGACGAACATCAACCATGTGAGAGGTCT
>JAOTQR010062189.1:0-13831 GCA_025774065.1 Solanum ossicruentum | reverse complement strand
ATTGGCCCTGATCTATCCTTGAACATGTGAACCTTGATTGAGGCTAAAAGCCTAAGCTGAGGGTGGCTGCATTGGTGCCCTGGTTTGAGGCATAGATATTGTGTACTTCACTTTAGTCTAAAAGCCTAAGTTGAACTGGCCCTTATTGTGGTAAAGTAACAAAAATAAGGTAGTTAGGTATGGTGAAAAGAAAGAAAATGAATAATCATGAACCGGGTAAAGAAAAAGAAAGGAAAGAGTGCCTTGAGTTGAAAAGATTGGCCAAAATGAGCTCAAAATGAAGGCACAACTGAAAAGTGAAAGAATAAACCAGAGAAAAAGCTTAAAAAGAGGGAAATAAGGGAGGAGCTGGTGAAAGGGTTGGAGTGTGAAAGCAAAAAGTGTTGGTAAACATGGTTCAAGGATAGCTTTTAGTCATAATTTGCCCAAAATACCATACCAGAGCCCCCTGAGCCCATGTTACAAGCCAATAAGCCCTAAAGTGATCCCAATCCACTTTTGAACTAAACCAAAAAATTAGTATGGGGGAAAGCTTATGGTGTTAGTCATTGTGCATGAATTTCAATTGTGAGAGTGAGAATGTTTTCTCAGTCCCTGATTTCTGAATGTGCCTGAGTGAGTATAAGAGACTTCTTTCTAGTGAGGGCATTTGCACTACTTGATTAGCATATGACTATGCCAGTGATTATGGAAGGTTGATTTTCCTTAGCTTATCATGGGTAGATTGCCAGGTATCTCATTATATTCTTGTTTCCTAAATAGTTTTACAATTTTGTTTTGAAAATGGTAGTTAGGTATCTAAATCAGAGAAGTCGATATGTATGACATTAGTCTATTTGCTATGTATTTCTCTTTGTCTGTGTAGATCGAGTCGTCGCTTGAGGATAAGCAACAATTCTAAGTTGAAGTTGTTGATGTGTTGTCAAAATACAGCACATTTGTTGCCTGAAACAAAGGATTCTGTGAGTTCTTAAAGCGACTTTTTAGATTTTTGATGTGCTTTTATGTTAATCTTGCAGAAAAGTTAGGTTCACACAATTTTAAAGAAAAGTTACAGATTTTGCTGAAGCATAGGCCATACGAGCCCACCTACGAGTTATAGTTCACACTACGAGTCGTAGGTTGTGCTGTAGCAGGAATCAGAGACCAAAAATAAAAAATCTACCAAGTGAAGGTCACTCCTACGAGCCCATCCCACGAGTTGTAAGAGACTCTACAACTCATATAGGTGGACTCGTAGCGAGAATTAGAGAGCGAAAATATTGGACCAAAAAATTGAAAACCAAGACTACAAGATCAACATACGAGTCGTAGCCCAAGCAATGACTCGTACCTATGGGTCGTACTAGTTTAGTCCAAGATGCCAAGATCCTGATAAGAGACCCCGACTACGACTCGTAGGCTATCCTACGAGTCGTAATTGTGAAATTTAATAGATGCCAGCTATCTTTTCTGCATAAATTGTAAGGTTGTTTTGTACACACTATAAATAGTTTAAGTTAGGTTATTTTGGGAGAGCTCGACTAGAGACATTACTCAAGGATGTTTTTGAACCTTTACTTAGGTGTTAGAGTAGATTATTTGTTCTTCCTTGAAAGACTCATTTAGGGAAATTGCAAACCTTGCTTTGTACGCATTGTAGTTCAATCAAGCTTGTGGGTTTGCAAGTTGTGGTGTTTATTTCCTTCATTGTTATTGGTGAAACTCTCAACTATATCTTTTATTTGCATTTTTGTGTGTTTTGCTTTAGCCATAAGTAGCTAAGCACCCATAACTTGGGGTGCTGGGAACCATGGGTAATTGATTTGAGATGCTCTAGGTTTTGTGCATATTTATAATTGGGGTTTTGCATGTATTGTTTATTTCCCTTCGTGATTAATGTTGTTTGGTGGTGGCCAAAACCAAACCCTACCTACTATCACGATCCCAACCAAAGTAGTGACGAATAGGAAAAAAGAAGTAGGTCACAGGATTTGGTTGATGTTTTCCCGTCTAATCGACCAAACCTGACCAACAGGAGATTGAGTAGGATAACAGGTAACGATTAGTTGGCACGCCATGGTAGCCGACCAAGCGCCATGGTTAAATTCGACCTTCTCCTTCACAAGAGGTCTGGAAAAACCTAAATTACCGTCCTGCATGCAATTCATTAATCGTAGTTATGTTATCTACGGTAATTGAGTCAACGAAACATGGAGAAAATAATTCCCAAGTTGTTCCCAAAATTGATCTTTTTCCCATAATCTAGTTAGCATGTATTTTCCGTTGTTTTTTGAATCACAACCCCCCCTTTTTTAGAGATTGTAGTTATAGATACTAGGAATGATTAGTAGTGAAATCCTATAGTCAAGCCCTGTATTCCCTGTGGATTCGACCCTAACCTCGGTTAGGTTAATTACTGATAGCGACTGCTTTCTTATTAGAGCATGACCATCAATCAAAAGTCAATCTTCTTATCAGGAGGGACTCTGGCCAGATCCACGGGAAACATTTCAGGAAACTCGTTCACAATCGGGACTGACTCAAGAGTAGGAGACTCAACATCATCAAATTTAACTCTCACAAAGTGGTAGATACAACCGTTAGAAATCATCTTTCTGTCTCTAAGATAAGAGATAAACTTTCCTTTAGGTGCTACGAAACCACCCTTCCACCCTAGAATCGATTCATTCAAAAATTGGAACTTAACGGTTCGGGCTCTACAATCAACAGAGGATAATAGGCGTGGAGCTAATCAATGCCTAGGAATAAGTCAAAATCAGTCATCTAACTTGATTAGATCAATGATAGTATCCTTATGATGGATGGGCACTACACAAGCTCTATCGACTCTCTCAACTCAAATAGACTCACCCACGTGAGTAGAAACATCAAAGGGTTCAGGAAGACTCTTAGGGGTTCTATCAAATCTACTGGCCACATAAGGAGTTATAAAAATAATGTGGCATCAGAATCCATCAACACATAACAATCAATCGAAAAGACTCGAATCATACCCGTCACAACATCTGGGGAGTTCACTTGATCATGTCGACTACCCATGGCATACAAATGATTTGTGGCCCCTCTTGCGCCTGGCGTAGTACCTCTGTGGTTTTCTTCAGTTGGTAGGGCTGGTGCAGAAGATTGAGCCCGACCAGCCTACTTTGGACAATCTCTCTGATAGTGACCCGCTTGGCCACACTTGTAGCATACATCACTCCCATCACAGTACCTCCCCAAGTGAAATTTACCATATCGCCACATGCTGGCTTATCCAATGAACCTTGAGTCACACTGGCTTATGACTGAGATATGGGCTCCAACATTTTAGGAACTCTGATTATTTCTGGCTTTAGGTGCAGGTGCACTAGCAGAGATGATGCTGGAAATCGGTTTCCATTCCCCTTATTTCCAACCTCATGGCTGGATGTTTTTGCTTTCTTATTAATGAACTTCTCTTTATCATGTTGCCTCTCCTCATCAGCTTATTGCACAAAGGTCAATCTCCCAATACCCATGTCACTCACGAGCATTACTCCCATCCAATCTCTCTTGGCCCTCTATTCAACCCATTCACATACATTCCCATCCTCCCCCTTATATCAACAACCATGGCCAGGGCATACTAGGACAGTTGAGTAAACTTCAACTCATACTCTTCCACAGTCATAAAGCCCTGCTTCAAGTTCAAGAACTCTTTTACCTTAGCCTCTCTTTGTTCTCTTGAGAAGCAATGCCCCAAGAAAGCTTCCTCGAACATAGCCTAAGTCAGCATGGGGGCATCCTCTCCTCTACCCTTCCTCTATTGATCATACCAAAGTCTAGCCACACCCTTGAGTTGGTAAGCAACCAGTTCCACTCGGTCAGCATCAACCACAGGCATCACTTGGAACACTTTCTAAAGTTCCTCCACATAATTCGTAGGATCCTCAGTGGATGCAGACCCTGTGAACTCAGGTGGATTCATCCTCAAGAATTTTCGGACTCTAGAAGTTTCATGGGCATTCTGTTGACCCACTCCTTGTCTCACAGCAGGTGCTATGACAGCCTGGGCTAGAGTTTGAATAGCCTGGCGAAGCTCAGCTTTGGAGACCTCATCTTGCGGGGGCTGCTCTTCAGGGACAACTGTGTTCACGAGCTCCTCATGCCCTTAAGGCTCAAGTGGGTTGATATTCTGTCTGGCGGGATGTCCTCTACCTCTGACAACTCTTCCACGAGGCATGTTCACAACTATGCACCGCGCAAAGCACGAATTAGAATAGAACTTTCATAGAGCATAACTCCATCGCACGATTCAGAACATGAAAGAAGTGAAACAATTCCTAATATACTATTACCTCCTACTTATCAAGTGTGGTCGACAGAACACACATAAATAAGACTCTACTAGACATGAATTCATATACTCCCTAGGACACTTGAGCTCGTGCTCTAATACCAAGTTTGTCATGCCCCCGTAGGGGACCCAAGATGTGGCTGACACCCATAGACTATTGCTAGTCCCCAAGCGAACCGCTTGGCTTCATCACATTCATTCATATATTTTACTAATCATCAGAAGACATAAACAATATACATAGGCTCATCTATATTATCTCAAATAATAATAATAATAATTGCAAGGCTAGTAAAAAGAACTATTTCACAATCTTAACAATCAATATTTGACTCTAGTCTATGAAGCCTCTACTGCTATCAGGTGGTGCCAATACAGACCCATGGCTACCTTAATCAATAATAAGCTAAAAAATGTCTAACTCTAAAGCAAGATGAAAATAACATAATGGATCCTTCGAAGTAGAGGCTCACCAATCAGCTGAACATTCAATATCCTCAACGATACACCTATTAATGATCTTTAATCCCTGTATCTGCATCATAAAATGATGCAGGGCCGAGTGACTTCAGTACGTGGAATGTATGATATGTAAAATAGATTAATGAAACCAAAACAAGTAGAACAACATGAAACATCAATAAACATCAAGGATAATAATAATGAACATGTCAAATGTCTAACTAAAACATGAATAAAGAGTAGATAAGTGACCCACCAATCCATCTAATGTCATCAATCAAATCAGACTCATCTCAGAGGGACTCATTCCAACTCATCACATCTCATCTCAACTCAGAGTACTCAGTTTGAGAACTTTCGGGGAGTTTCTCTTATCCGACAATAATTAATTATAAGCCAATGATTGTATAACAATCTTGCTGATGTTGCCATAGCCATTCCGTACTTGCTGGGTAGGGAACGAATCGAAAGCACAATGGATAAGTCCAAATAGTGACAACAATCTATAAGTCCTCTATTCATTTCAGGGACTTCTAATCGGAGGGAACTTAAGCATAATGTGATGTGATTGTCCTAATCCTCACCTATGCTTGGCTATGTAGATTGACGAGTATGAGTTGGATTACCTCTTACTCTTTCAGTTCTCGATACTCTTACTATGACTCAATGCTCATAAAATAATTCATCCAATCAAACTATCTCAAGCAAATCATCTCAATCAGCCTCGTGGAGGCACTATCTTTCAATCATTCTCATAGAGACTCTAATCAACTTATCAATCAAAATCTCACTCAATAGCTCAAGGCTTAGAACAATCATTAGAAAATAATCGAATAGACAAATCATTAGAGTTTATTTATGGAGATTCATAGGACCATCAAGTTCTATCAATTCGTCATCATTCTCACACCTCAATCACAATCAACATTCTCAATCAAGACTCTAGACTTAATCCCTATCTTCATTCATGCATGCTTTCAAAAGCTAACATATACAAATATCTCATGAAAAGTATTCAATTCAAGAAAACAAGTTTATAATGATCATCAACATATGAAAATACATGTAATGAATATAATTTTCAAAAAAATAATCAAGAATCCTGTATGTAGACTCATGAACTTTCAACTCCCTTCTAAGACCATCTATGGGGTACATGAGAGAACAATCTCATGCTTTTAATTTAGCCTTACATATCTGGGATGAAGCTATCAACAATCAACTCCAAGAATTGCCTTTGAATTCTTCAATCGTTTCCCTCTTCTTTCCTCTCAAGCCCTAGTTTTTCAAATACTTAGAAAAGGACTTAGAATGGGGTTTAAGGCCCTATTTACACATCAAAATAACCTAATTTAATCATGTTTTAAGTTTAGGATGGGTTGAGAATTGATCGAAATGCCCCTCAAATAAACACGAAAGTTCACTCAGAAAATGTTCAGTTCGCGTCGCAGACTGGGCGCGCACATGCGTAATTTTTTTAAAAATTTTCTGAACGAGTTTTTTTCAATCCCGTCGAAAAATTAAAAAAAATATAAGGCATGTCCGCGTCCCTGACGCGTCGTGCCTTGGGCACGCACAACCACTAGAAATAATTTTGAATCAAAAAATTATTTTTCAATCCGATGACTCTAAAACTCGAACGAGACCATTTTTCCACTCAATTTTCCATGTTGATTGCATATCCAATCTCAGATTAGCAAATGAAGTATGGGAAGACATGTTATGCGTAATCTTTATTCTAGGAGTATTTCGGTAATTTTAGTCGGTGCTACATAAGGACTTTGGGTCAAGATGCATGGGCGATGCCATTATTAAAAGTGAAAAAGAAGTTAGGAGAGTTGATATAAAGTAAACGAAAAAGTGTAGAATGTTTTCTTCATCTTTTTTTTTTCAGCAGATTATATTATTGATTTTTTTTTCTTTGATTTTTTTCCCATCTTTTTGTGATACAAATAAGTTAAGATTTTTAATTCATCTAGTTATTTTTGTTACTCAAATTAATGTATAATTTCTTCTTTTCAATATTATGATACTTTAATCTTTAGCAAGCATAATGTATCGCGTTCAAACATTAATTTTGATAGATAATCTTAATTTATTGAAACACAAATTAATATGTATCAATTCATTAGTTCTGTATTTGATACATAACTTATACAAAATTTTATTATTTTTTAATATTAAATTAATACGCTCACACTTATTCAACTAGAAAATTATGTATCTTTTGACATTTTCAAATTTTATTGTTTGATACATAAACATTAATAGTTTTATATAGAGGTGGCAAAATAAGCTCAAAAATAGCAACCCGCCCAACCTGCCCATAATTTTATGAGTTGGATTCCGTATGATTTAGAATTAGGCTAATTTTCAGCCCAATACAATTTAACCCATTATAAAATAATTCTGAGTTGAGCCCAATAATATTCTCACTTCAGCCCAATGTATCATTTGTTTTGTATGTTCAATGTTAGTCTTAACTTAAGCAGGTTAAATTGGGCGAGTCATGACCCAACCCGAATTAAGCTCATTTGAGCCCAAAGTACATTTGGACGGGTCAAGATCCAACCTGATATTTAATACAACCCATTTTAACCTCCACAATTTCAACCTAACTTGCCTATTTGACATCGCAAGTTTTATAATAATACCAGTTATATCATATTTATAATTATTATATGACACAACATTGATTCTGCAACTGATTGATTGTATGTTAATTTATTGTTGCTAATACTTTTTGATACATATGAATTCTAGGTTATTTTCATATTTAAATATGTGTTATCTCATGTCTTTGATTATTTATCTGATATATAATTATTACAAATAATATAATCTATCATGTATGCAGTCTTTATTCTTTGTTTAAACTTATTCAAATTAGAATGTTATGTGTCTGTGCACTACCTAATAAATAAACTTGATACATACATCCTACTATTCTAGAGTTTAAGCATCGTGTATCAAATTAATTGATATGTATGCGATACATAATATATTTCAGATTCAACAATTTTCAAACCTTATTACACTTATAATATACATGTCCACTCACCACTATATTATGTATTACACATAAAAAATGCTATTAAAAATAATTACATGTATTAATGTATCTTTTATAAAATACTGTATTTCTTAAACAAAATAATATATATGACTAGTAATGTATCATGCACTAATTTTGGACAAAATATATAAAATCAAATTTATACTCAACGTATTTGATATATAGCAACTATAAAATCTAAAATCTTATGAGTAAATATTACTTATTCAATGTATCCAGTAGAAATACTGTACTTAACAATTTAAACAAGATACAATACGTAATTTTTTCTACTTTTAACATTGGCTTCAACTGTAGATCTAAACTCAATGTCCTTATAGGAGCCATCAATAATTTGAACTAATTGGATAAGACCAATGCAAGAAGATGAACAAGAATCCATATGTAGCTTAAAGTTAAGATGAATGTCAGATTTATGTTTTTTTTTAATTGAATGTGCTCAAACTTTAATTTTTTAGTCCTTTTTTATAATGATGTAATCTAGTAAATAAGAGTTCTAATGTAAAAAATCATTCCCTGCACTTGTGATGAATAAAAAGATCTAATAAATTATAATTATATTTCAATAAAAGAAATGAGAAAATCATTGGAAAAGATAGTTGTAAATAAATGAAAAAAAATCAAGGAAAAGATAGTTGTAAATTAAATTTCATAAATGAAGCATTTAATTTATGTGTGATTTTAGTATAGTTAAAAAAGGAACAAAAAATGAGGGATTATATATCTAATAATTGCAGAGAGAAAAACGAAATATGAAGTTTTGAAATTTTTTTCAAATGGTAGCGATTTTCAGAAAATATGAAAAAAAAATAAATGACAAATCATAAGAGTTTATTACTAATAAATACAATAGAATCTACTTTTCAAAAAATACCAATATAAAATTTTCATGGTATAACAAAAGACAATAAATTTTAAATCTTTTACAATTAAAACTAAAAAAAAATATTTTACACTTCATAATGACAGCTGTTATTTTATTGATTACCTTAACAAACCACATTTAATGCGTACAAATTTTTTATTTTTGCACAATTTTCCTTCCTTTTTTATTTCTTCCATATTTATTTTCTTTCATATTTATTTTTTCCATATTCATTTCATCCATATTGCAAAATTACTTGGATGATCAGAAATTAATTTCTTTCATATTTCAAAATTACATGAAAACTAATCTTTGTTCGATTTTGGTACAACATGCTGGGAGGTGGTATTCTGCAGATTCATTTTTATGTTGTTTTAAAAAGTTTAAAATCAGTTTATTACTGTATTATTTTGATTCTTCTTGATTTTCTTAAAATCAGTTAATTTTTTATTTTTTGACTTTTCACATGGCAAATTTTTTGTTATAAAAAAACGAAGACGATGTTGTATATTTTTTAATATTGTTTTTAGTTTTAATGTTTTTGTAAAAATAACTTAGAGAAAATAAATTTGATTTCTGTTTTTCTTTTGTGTTGAAGAATTTTCTATAGTATGTTCTTGTATTTTTTTTTTTTTGGTTAGTTTATGTAAAAATTATGGGCGATTTGTTTAGTTTAAAAATTGATATGTTATTTTTTTAGTGAATGTTTGTTGGTAGGTTAATAATATATATATGTGTGTGTGTGTGTGTGTGTTAGTTTTTATTTCAATAAGTATAAAGTGTTTCTTTCTTTGGGGGGATTATCGTAACTATTTTTTTTTTATGTTTTTAAATATAGATGTGAGAAATAGTGTATTATTTTAGTCTATTTTCTTGTTAGGCAGTGTAAAAGCAAGTGTTACTCTTTGTGTTGAATTATGAATTGATTTATTAACTATTTATTTATTTGTTCATGGTCTATATTTAAGGGTTTTTTTGGTATTTAAGGGACTTTATGGTGTTTTAGTATGATTTTCCCCTTAATTTTGTATGTTGTTTCATTTAATTGTGATATAAACCTATTTAAACAGACATATATGTTGATTATAGTTTGGAAGGAGTATTATATGATTTAGACATGCGTTATAATGGTTTGATTAAAGTATTATCTCCACAACTTGGGTGTCCATACACAATGACATAGCATTCAATTCCAGTTATTTGCTATATTTTAGCCTCAACAATATGAATTAATTATTGATCTTTTAATTTTGACAATTTGAAATAATTAGCTTTCAAAAATATAAAAAAAAAATTCTCAAATAAATTTTATTTTTATTTTAGGAGATATTATTTTGTAATTATTTAATTATTTCAGGTTTATAATATTAAAAACTCTTCAATTAATTTATATTAATTCATCGTATAGTCAAATTAGTCAATCAAATTCTATTTGATTACATTTAATTGGATAATATTGCAATCAAATTGATCAATTTTAAAATCAATTTCCCCTACAAATTTAATCCATTTTCAGATCAAATGGCCAACCTAATTTTAACCCAAAGTCAATAAAACCCGCAAATACCCCTAACCCGGCCCAATCCCTTCATTTTTCAGCACATTTACAACAAGAACATATTATACACATATATACACGTGTTTCTTTTCTTTCTCAGATGCGTAATACTCACACACTCACCCTTCTTGTTCATCCTCGACGACCAAACTCAGAAATGCCAAAACGAGCCCAATGTTCTTCAGATTCCCCTCAATGGATTCATATGTGACGTATCTTCATCGCACGATACTCCTTGTCCTTGCTCATCATCGATCATCCAGTTCACCCTTATCCTCAACTGAACTAGGGTCGATTTGGAAGCTTCTTAGTCCAGGGATTAGAATGAGTATTTCAAAACTTTGAATTTCAGCTATAATTTCCAAAACTACGCCTCCTTTTTCCTTCCCATTCTTGCCCTATTTTGGGGCTATATATGTCTCCTTTTCCCCAAATTTGAGACGGTCGTTCTATACCTTAAATATACTGAAATTCCTACTCTTAAAGTAAGTAAAATTTACATAAAAGTTTGGCCAGGAACTTCTAGTTTTGAAGTCGGAACTCTCAAAAACAAAGTTCCATTTTGGTGTTGGAGGTTCTTCCCAGGTTATCGTCACCAAGTCGCTGCTCCAAAAAAAGTGAATTTCTTTCCAATTTTGACTTGTTTTAGTTCATCTTGCTTTTAACGTTAGTGGACAGAATGTAGTTTGTTGATATCGATTTTGTTATTTTTATTAATTTGCTCTTGTTTTATCACTTTTATAAGTTGTTTAATGGAGTTGAATCGGTCTGGTTTTACTACGTGGTAGCATGTTAAATTCTGCATTTTATGTGTCAATCAAGTTTCAATCTTATGAAAGTTAGAATCTTTCACTAATATCTCTGATTCTCAGTTACATGGTTTACTGTGAGGTTCTATTTCTTTTTCCTATTGTCTGGTATTTCTTAAAGCTCAGTGCTTTAGGTCACAAACTGTTATTACGAGTTCATAAATGTTAAATTCCAGGTTATTACTTGTGCGTTTATTTTCTTTGCTTAGC
Organism: Solanum ossicruentum; assembly: GCA_025774065.1. Lineage (NCBI taxonomy): Eukaryota > Viridiplantae > Streptophyta > Magnoliopsida > Solanales > Solanaceae > Solanum > Solanum ossicruentum. Next base: position 2,533 of record JAOTQR010062189.1, on the reverse strand, counting down.
TTTTCTTCTGAAATTTCCTAGTCTTTTTGAGAATACTATTTAACTCAGTTACGTGATGTTGTCCTTGTCATTTTTCTGCTAAAATATCAGTGGTTTGAGTCTGTTTGCATCCATTTCTTCCTGAGATTTCGATTTACAATAGATAAAGTTGAAAATCAAGCATTATTAGTTAGTTGTATGCATAAAACGGGAAAGGCATGTTTTTATGTCTGTCTTACTTTGTTTCTAATGAATCCGATGCTGTTGGGTTGATATCACTGCATTAGCTCTAAGTTATAATAACTTGTGCCCCATTTTGCTTTGATATGTACTGAGACGCCTCTGTTTTGAAGTCTGATTTCCTCCCAGCATCTTTAGAGGGATAAAATTGGTTCAACTTGCATTTTGGCAACTGATTTGTTCATATGCTTTGCTCACAGTAGTGTGTCATTTTGGTTTATAAGTTGGGATGTATTTTTTTTTCATGAATTTATTTGGCCCCTAGTTGTGTTGGTTTCATTTCACCATCTAGTTGTGTTTTGTCTATTAGGAATCTGCTTTTTTAAAGCATGTCTCCTTTATCTTGTTTGATCCATGAAATAGTAACTGATGCTCTTGAAGTAGTGTTAATTAGTTGGGATTTGTTGTCTGAAGTTAGTTAGACTTGATCTAAATCAGTAACTAATAATCTATTTAATATTATAGCAAACAGGCTGTATATGGGTGTCTTAGTCTAATGATTAACTCAATATTTGTCCAAATTTTCCTTGGGGTTTCTTTGTGTGTAAGTAGGCTAATTGTATCCCAAGGTTTCTGTTAATTTCCCCATTTTCAGCTTTCTTGTAAAATAATATTTGCAGTCTATGGCAAAAAATGGATTTCGTCGAGAGTGCACTTTGGATTTTCAAGTTGGTTGCTTCTTTAAGTTCTTGAAATCTTCCAAATATTGGGATGAAGAAACATGGAAAATGTAGATTTTTCTTGCTCTTATCTCATTTTGCTATTGCTTGTCTTGATATTTCTTTATTCCCGTCATTGTTATTTTCATATGAATCATATATTAGTTTATCTTTCTTTTGATGCATGTGAATTACATCCGGGTCCATTTTGGATCCTATTTTGCATTTCGATGGGTCATGGAGGCCCAAATCCTCTCCTTCTCGAGTCATAAGAAGTTGTCCAGTTTCAAGTTCGAATTTTTAGAGATGGTACAAGTTTTGTAAGCAAGAAATCAGTGTATATACATTGATGCGCATACATACACCAGGGTATATACAACAATATGCCATGTGGAATAGGGCTTAAGAATCCAAGGAGCAGCAGCTGGATAAGAGTTTTTAGGGCCAGGCAGGCCCAAACATTTAGAATTAGGAACAGATTATTAAATTAGGCCTGTCGAGCCCAATTTCAGTTTATGTGTTGTTTATTGCATACTTTATTTGTTTGTGATATTTTGTTTTTAACACTAACATTATTGCATTGTTTATGTTATTTGTTTGTTTAATCTAACTAATTTCTCCACTATGTCTACCATTGATGTCAATTTCCACTTTAGTGATTTTTTCTTTGGTGTTAGGACTATTTCTACAAATTAGATTTTGGTGAAACTCTTTAAGAATGGTTCTGTGTTAGTAATTTTCTTGAAGTTAGTCGATTTTTTCAAAATTAGTCAATTTTTAAAGTTAGTCAAAATTTCCTAATCATTGGTCAACCGCAAGTTAGTGGCTGTTTTTGAGTGATTAATGTCTTCTCAAAAATGAAAATTGAACCCTTACCCCTCCCTTGGAAAATTTTAAGACTTTTCGGTTGAGTTTTAAAATTTAAATTAGTTTTCTTAATTTTTCATAAAAACTAAGTGGCGACTCTGTTTTAATTTTAAGAATTTGGTTTATACTTAAATTAATTAAGTAATAAATCAAAATTTTTGAAACGCAAGTCATTTTTCCCGATTAACAGAAATGGCGATTCTGTTGTGTATTTTCAAGTAGGTTGTAACCATTAGATTAGATTATTTGACTAACTATTCGGTTTGTAATATTTAGTAATAATTTCCTTATTTGCTTTATCTTTTTAATTTAGATATTAAACTGTCATCTCATGCATAAATCTTTCGCCACTTGGCTTTTTTTTAATTACTTTTCACTAAATGGTGGTTATGCAGGTCACAGCCGTTTGATTCAAATTTTTCATTGGGGTACCCTAACGAAATGAGTTGTGGGGTCAACGGTCGTTAACCTCCCTAGCCCAAGTTGTACACTTTGGGTCACCAGTTCACTCTCAAAATAAGCTCACTCTTAGTCCACCTAGAGCAGAGCTAAATCAAAACCTTGTAGATGCATTGGCCTAGGTTGACGCAATATCGAAGGGGTATTAGGCTCATTAGTAGCCCACCTTGAGTCCATAGTGGCTCTCGACCCAAATGGACGATCATGCTTATTTGTTTATATTTGAAGGATGTACATGTTGTTTGGCAAATTATTGTCCCTTGGGGTTGGTATTTTATTTTAATAGCTTAGTTTTGTCAAAAGAAGGATCTTCACGAGACATTTCTTCA
>JAOTQR010062161.1:0-47713 GCA_025774065.1 Solanum ossicruentum | reverse complement strand
TTTTTCTCCCTTTTATGCGGGGGCCCTACTATACCCCCCGTTTTTTTTTTCTCTTTTTTGTTGTCCCCCCCCCCCCCCCCCCCCCCCCCGTTTATTGAGTCTATTGTTGTTTGAAAGTTCATAGGTGTTGTTCCGTGTTCATATTGCATTAGGTCTTGCCTCGTGACTTGTGTGGTTTGATATGGTGTATTTGATGCAATACGTGGGATGGATTAGTTGCATAGATGTTGTGTCTCCTTTAATTGTAGGGCCTGTAGGGTTAGATTTTGATTCCTTAATAAATTCATCCTTGAGTGGGGACGTGTAAGGTGGATAAGAAGGGGTAAGTCCATTTCTTTCCTTAAAGTACAATTCATCTCTAAGGGTTTCATTTGTCATCTTATAAGAACTAGGGATGTTGAGCCTAAGTTAATTCTATTGAGGTGATTCAGATAATCAATGGGTTAGTGAAAATCCTCCCCAATACTTTGAATTTGGGGCAGTGCCATTTAGGTTGACATATGCCCCGGTTATGTCTATTGGTCTCATGAATAGGGTGGTCTTTAGTTCCTACCTTGTTATGTTTGTGGTGGTCTGTAGCGATGAAGTATTGATTCATTTTGAACTTGTGAACCCCTTTGGGGAGGGGGGGGTTAGTGTTCCAAATCTTGGGGTAAGAGGAGTTGTATGGTAAGTTTGAGAAGTGTGAATTTTGGGTTAAAGGAGATTACTTCCCTAGGTCATGTGGTGTTGGAGGATGGTATTAGGGTTTTTCCTAAGAAGACGTGTGTGATTAAAAACTGGCCTAGACCATTGACCCCATCGGACATTAGGAGCTTCTTAGGCTTAGCGGCTTACTACTGGAGATTTGTGAATGAGTTCTCTCCTATTGATTATCCCATGACTAAGTTTTCCCAAAGGAAGGCTAATTTTCTGTGACCGACGAGTATGAAAAGGGTTTCCAAGCCTTGAAGGATAAGCTTATCTCTGCTCCTATCTTGCCTTTACAGGATGGGTTTGAAGGGTTTGTTGTGTATTGTGATGTCTCCTGGATTGATTTGCGTTGTGTGTTGATGCAAGGTGGTTAGGTGGAAGCCTATGCTTTTAGATAATTTGAGATGCATAAGAAAGATTATCCTATCTATGACCTTGAGTTGGCCTCCATGGGTTTTGCTTAAAAAATTTTACATCATTAGTTCTATGGGGTGTATGTTGATGTATTTACCATTCACTAGAGTCTCCAATATGTTTTCACCCAAAAGGATCTTAGCTTGAGACAAGGGAGGTAGTTAGAACTTCGTAAGGATTGTGATTTGAGTATGTATTATCATCCCAGTAAGACTAATGTTGTGGTCGATGCTTTGAGTAGGGCGTCAATGAGAAGCCTTGTTCACGTTGATGATGGTCGCAAAGGGGTGGCTAAGGAGGTCGATAGGTTAGCTAGATTGGGGGTTAGGTTGGAAGAAGTTGATAATTCTGGTGTTGTTGTTGATGATAGTTCTAAATCATCATTGGTTGAGGAGGTGAAGGCTAAGCAAGATCTTAACCCCGGTTTGTTAGAATTGAAGGCATTGGTAAAAGATGGTAAGGTAGAGGTTTTCTCCCAAGGGGGAGGTGGTGCCCTTACGTACCAAGGTAGGTTGTGTGTGCCTTCTGTTGATAGCTTAAAGGAAACGATTCTTGATGAGGCTCATGGTTCTTTTTATTCAATTCACCCCAGTTCTACGTTGATGTATAGGGATATTGGAGAAAGGTTTATTGGTGGGGAGGCATAAAGAGGACATTGCCAAATTTGTATCTAGTTGCCATAGTTTCCAACAAGTCAACATCGAACATCAAAGGCTGGGTGGCCTAAATTAGGACATAGAGATTCCTACTTGGAAGTGGAAAGAGATTAATATGGATTTTGTGGTTACGTTGCCCAAGACTAGAAAGGGTTTTGATTCCTTATGGTTTGTGGTTGATAGGATGAAAAAATTGGCTTACTTTCTTGGTTAGGACTACATATGGGGCTGAAGATTACGATAAATTTTACATTCATGACTTGGTGAGGTTTCATAGGGTTCGTTTGTCCATCATATCTGATTGTGGAGCAAAATTCACACTTTTTGAGGACCTTCCAAAGTGGTCTTGGTGCAAGAGTAAAACATAGTACGACCTTCCACCCTCAAACGGATGTCCAAGACAAAGGACTATCCAAACACTTGAGGATGTGCCTAGGGCTTGTGTATTGGACCTCAAAAGGAGTTGGGATAATCATCTTCTGTTGATTGAGTTTGCCTATGACAACAGCTATCATTCTAGCATCGGTAGGGCTCCTTTTGAGGCTCTCTATGGTAGATGTTGTAGATAACCGGTTGGGTGGTTTGAAGTTTGAGAAGTGGCTATTTTGGGACCAGATATGGTTATGGAGGCTCTCGAGAAGGTTAGGGTGATTAAAGGAAAGGTTGAAGATGGCCTAAAGTCGCCAAAAGTCCTATGCCGAAGTGAGGAGGAGAGACCTTTAATTTAAAGTTGGTGATTTGATCTATTCGAAGGTTTCACTCATAAAAGATGTGGTTTGCCCCGGTAAAGAGGGAATTGAGTTCATGGTATGTGAGTCTTCATAGGGGATTGAGGAGGATTAGTAAGGTTGCATACGAATGAGAAATGCCTTTAGATAAGGATATGGTTCATCCGGTTCTTCACGTTTCTAAGATTGAGGAGGTGTGTTGGTGATTCAAGTGTTTCAAGACTCTGGAGGTTGTGGACGTTGTAGAGGATGCGTTGACTTATGAGGAGGTCCGGTGGAGAAGTGGGGTGTATATGAGTGAAGGTTGATTGGTAGGGGTGTAGTGCTCGTCAAGGCCTTGGGGAGAATCGTCAAGTCGAAAGTGTCTCTCGTGGAGCCGAAGTAGGCATAAAAGGCAATATCCATACCTCTTTTGTTCTATTCAAGCTTATGATAAAACGTCAAGTCCTTTTATGATTCCAAGTCTTATATTTCAGCCCCTATGTCATTGCATGCATTTATGTTTATGTTAACAAGTTCATAATGATTTTAACACTTGTATTGAGATTCCTAAAATGGTGTATAATTGCATTGTTGCATTCTTGTTGGGGCTGATTTCTTCATTATTACTCTTTTTCTATACATCTCTTTGACATTCAGGGATGAATGTTCCCAAGGGGAGATATTTGAATGACCCCAAAAAGTGCCCGAAAATGTGCCTCGAAAGTACCTGAAATCGTAATTTCCATATATCTCAAAATTCTTGCGTGATATTGAAAGTCCGAATTCATATTCTTGTTCAAGGGAAAAATTGAGTGGAAAGAGGGTGTAACCCTAATTTTAGAGTGAACGATTCATAATTGTAAAGTGTCAAATTCAGTGAGGTATCTGTACTTCAGGTGCGACGCACCAATGTGCATGTTCTGTTCAGTTTTTCAAGTTTGGTTCAAGAATTTTAGGTCTTGGGCCTAAGTGTTCCCATGCGTGAATATAGCTATACTTAGTCATATTTCACCCTCATATTATTCAAAACATTTCCAAATACTCACTCAAATACTTAGATAATTTTTCATCTCCAAATTTCAAGTTGCAAAAACTCATCTGGATCTTAAGGTTCTCATTCAAGCTTCAAGCCTCCATCTCCAATCTTCTTCAAGATTCTCCAAAGTCAAGGTATGTGGGTTTCTTTCACAGGTACCTTTTACTCATGATACCCAAGTTCTTTTTAGTCTGAAATTGCATGATTTAAAGTTGATTTACTCATAGGTCTTATTTATTATGAATTTCACTGCACACTATGTTGGGGTTTCATGAAATTATGGTTGTTTTAGCATGTTTTGGGCTATGAATCTAAGATCTATTGTGAGATGTGATGAAGGGCCTTGATGTATACGGCTTGAGGGTGTTATCAAGTGTCTATTGATGGTTTTACATTGAATTTTCTAGCATGATTTCACTCTTGAATTGCATGATTTTACACTACCACCACGCACCCACCAAGTATTTGATAAATCCGGATTATGATCTCTTGAGGAGTTGAAGGTCCAATGCATGTCTTATGAGTTGAATGATTTTATGATGATGCAAGGAATGTATGTATATGATATTATCTCTATAGTATTGGGAATTTACGAAGCCTCGCTCAGGGGTTGTAGGCCTAGGTAACCTTGTTGAGGAGTTTGTACCTCGATCCCTCACTCGGGAGGTGGCAGGCTCGTTCAACCATGTCGAGGGGTTTTTACCTTGATAACCATGTTGAGGGGTTTGTACTCCATCAACGGTGTTAGGGGGTTTGTACCTAATCAACCATGTTGGAGGGTTTGTACCCCATCAACCTATTGAACAGTTCGTACCTCATTCACTTCTCCAAGGGGGTGGTAGGCCTTGGATATGTACTAACAATGGTCTCTACTTACACATATATTATATTCTATATAAGCATGATTTTACTTTAGGCATCATTCATACATGCCATATTGCTATATGGTCACCCATTGCCTATGTAATGTATTTTGCTTACGGTGCTTATCACTTGTTGTATTGCATCCTATATACTTAGTACATTCAAACGTACTAACGTATACTCTATGCCTACATTATGTGACCATATAGGAACTGTAGCCCCACTTGATCATCCTCCTCCACGTGGCTAGTACGACTTCTCTCAAGCTCTTTGGTGAGTCCTATATTTCGGGGACGATGTTTATGATCTCATACTATGTTCCAAGACTATCTTCTTTTATGTATATGTTGACTATGAGGATGAGCCTGATAGCTTGTCTTGGCCTCCGCTAAGTATCTAAGTTGTAGAGTTGTTGTTGGACATGTTTTGTATTATGCTATGAGCTTTGACACTCTCTTGACTCTTGATGATTATGATATGAAAGTTGTCCCTTAGTCCCGTTGTCCCATTTACTATCTCTTGTTGTATTTTATTACTTTCACGACCAAGGATGTGTAATGATATGTTCATAGGTTTGCTTGGGGTTCCTTTGGGTTCCCCATGTGTCGTATCACATCTAGGCCCTAGGCTTCGGTCGTGAAAATAACTCACAGAACCCTCTCTAAAACCTCTCTAAGACTCTGTCAATTCTTGCATTCAAACCTAAGGATTTCAAGCTCAATTCTGGAACTAAAGGACTCATTTCAAGCTCTAAGTCTATTTCAAGTTCATTTCAAGCTTGATTATGCATGAACGTCTATTTCAAGCTTGCTCCATGAGTTGATTTTGTCTATTGAGACCATGCATGTTTTTAGCTATGAAACTATGAACTATTATAAGTTTTTGTGATGACTTTCAAGTTACCCTACCTGAGGGTTTTACTATCATGTTGTTAGGTTGATTTGCATTGAGTTCACTCATCTTGTTTTACTCTTAAATTGTATGATTTTGAACAAGTATCATGAACCCACCATGTGTTTGATAAAATAACATGACAAGAATTCTAAAGTTGTTTACATGGTTTACAAGTCAAGTGACTTCATGATGATTAAAGGCTTGCAAGCATGTATTGAATTCATAAAAAGTATCTATGATTTTAGAAGTATCAAGTTAAACCGTGTTTCAAGACTTTTACCTCTTGTGAGCCAGTCATGTTAAAGAAAGTGTTAATGTATGTTTATGATTTACTCTCATGTTCAAGTTAGGCTCACTATTAAAGGTCAAGCATTTGAGCTGCTCAAGTCATGTTCTTACAAGCTATTCATATTATGATTAAAGTATGATTATTTCAAGTATTCCGTGGGATTTGACTTAGCACCAATTGAGGCTCGACTGAAGGGGTCCTTACATAATGTCTTTAGTCTCTAAACTATGTGCCACCATAGGATTATGATTATTACCCTTGTTATACTAGTGAGTTTATCTAGTTCATATTATCATGTTTGGTTTGCCTTAGCAAGTAAACTACACTTCGTTGGAGGGTGTCATGCCAGTCACCTGAACCGAGGGGATGTCAGGCCTCAGATTCCATGTTGTAGGTGCTTGGTCTATGTTGGTTGAGGTCTCTTCTCACATATGTATGATATATTATGCAAGTTGAATGATTTTCAAGCATGTTTTATGACAAGCATTGATCATGCTTGCTATATTAAGGTTATAAATCCATTGCTTATGGTTATGCATTTTGAATATATTGGCTTATGTCTTTGTTGTATTGCAGCCCATATACTTAGTACATTCAAATATACTAATGCATACTTCTATACCTACATAAAGTTACCATGTAGGGACTGGAGCTCCTTTTGATCATCCTCGGTGTGGCTAGTTCGGTACTTCGTTGAAAAGCATTGGTGAGTCCTCAAGTCCGAGAACAATATCTAAGTTACTTTTGCTATGTTGAGACTTCTATATGTTGAACACTTGTTATCATTAGGGTGAGCTTGGAAAGTGTCTTGGTCCCCGCTCTATTCTAACTTAGAGGTGTTGGTGGATATTATGTTATGTTTATGCGATGAGCTTAACTCCTTTATGCTTTTATGAATATCAAAGACTTCTCTTAGTCTAGCTTCCCTTTTAATTATATTTTATTGATGCTTATTTTTCATCTGCAACTAAGGATGTGTAAATGATATGCTAAGAGGTTTGTTTGATCCCCTTGGGTTTCCCCATTCGCCGTGTCATGTCTAGGCCCTAGGCTTGGGTTGTGACATTGATTGTCTCTTGTTTTAGTTAGGTTTGTTTTATTTATTATCAATCATTGCAAACTCCCCCCCCCCCCTCATTTTTGGGGAATTGAGTAAGTTAATACTGGAATTCTTTATTAGTGAATCAATTTGGAAGTCTCCGTATTCTCTGAGGGATTCGAACCTAACCTTGTTAGGTTTTATATTTGACAACGACCGTTTTATCCTCCAAAAGAGAGGTGTAACTTTGGGGTTATCAAATATTATGGTCCCATGCAATTTAACCACTTTATGACTGTACAATTTTGCATAGTCTTCGGCACCATAGATGGTCTAGACCAATAATATATGTGCCGATATGTTCATTCTATCAACAACAACCCAAATGGAGTCAAGTTTCCTCTTAGTCTTAGGAAACCCTATCACGAAGTCCATATTTATCTCCTTCCACTTCCTAGTGGGGACCTTAATTTCTTGAGATAGGCCACTCGACCTTTGGTGTTTGGTCTTGACTTGTTGCCAATTGATATTTGACTACGAACTTTGCCATGATCCTCTTCTTAACACCCCACTGATATATTTCTTTCATATCCTTGTACCCCCTTGCAAAACTGGGATGAATAGAGTAGGATGAATCGTGACTTTTTCAAGATCAAGTTCCTCAACCCATCAATGTTCGCCACACAAAGCCTCTCTTAATACCTAAGGACACCACTCCTTTTGGATAGAAAACCTTTACTTTTCCCTCTTTCACCAAGGCCTTTAACTCAACTAAAGTAGGATTAAGGTCTTTCTTAGATTCGACCTCTTCAACCAAGGAAGATTTAGAACCATCAAGGACCATAATACCTCCATCTTTGGCTTCATCCAACCTATCCTATTGATGAACTTTCTTTTCTAACTCTTTCTCCCTATTGTCAATGTAAGCTACAGTCTCCATAGATATCCTACATATGGTGTCAGCCACAACATTAGCTTTTCCCAGATGATAATGCACACTTATTTTGTAATCTTTGAGGAGTTCTAACCACCTACTTCGTCTCAAATTGAGATCTCTTTGGGTGAACACATATTGATGACTATTGTAATCAGTGAATAAATCTACATGAACCACATACAAATAATGGCGCCATATCTTTAAAGAAAATACCACGGCCACTAGTTCATGGTTATAAGTAGGATAGTTACGCTTGTACTATTTTAGTCGCCTAGAAGCATAGGCAATAACCTTGCTACCTTTCATTAACACACAACCTAAGATGATTCTTGAGGCATCACAAGTTACAACAAACCCATCTAACCCTTATGATCAAGTTAAAATAATAGCAGAGGTAAGATTATCTTTTAATGTTTGAAAACTCTTCTCACCTACGCCGATCCATTGGAACTTCACCTTATTTTGTGTCAACTTTGTCAAAAGGGAGGCAATTAAAGAAAATCCCTTAATAAATCTTTGGTAGTATTCCGCTAAGCCTGAAAGCTAATAATATCTGTCGAAGTCAAGGGCCTAGGCCAATTCCCCACTATTTTAATCTTCTTAGGGATTACCTTAATCCCTTCACCAGACACCACTATAATACCCATTATGTTTAGAGGATTTCAAAACTATAAGTCCATGATTTTGTTGATAGTTTGACCCAACAAGCCTATTTACGACCCATAAAACTAACCATGGGTCTTAGGTGCATTAATGAAAAGTGCTTAGTCAAAATGGAAAATTTTAAAATTTCTGGAAGTTAACTTACGTGATACCAAATGGATCGTATAAGGAACCATGTCTCATTAATAGGTCTCGTAGTTAGAGTACTTGAGGAATCCAAATTTGTCTAAGTGTGGAAAAACTTACGAAAAGACTTATGGCCTGTAAGTGGGATGATGGGTCATACTATTAGTTTGTGACTTAGAAACTGCAATTATAGTAGTTAACTTTAATGGAACCTAGTTCCAGATGTAAGGTACAGACCATAGGTGCATCCATAGTCCTTATGAGGTGTTTTGTTGACTGCTTCGATAGTCTTTAATTAACGGTGTTTTTGACATGTGCAATTCCTCTGAGTCTTAAACTATGTTATTTTTGCTACCCTAACTGACTTATCTAACCTAGCCTCTATAAAATCTTATTACTAAATCATTCAAAACTTTTAATCCCCAAACACTTTCTCAAGTGTGCTCAATATTTCTCTCTCTTCAATTCAACAGTCTCATTGAAGATAAAGCTTGAAGATTTGATTAAGGATTTTCTAAATTTTCTTCTTCAATTCTAAGGACTCTACTTGAGGTACGTAATGCTTCGTTCATGGATTAGTTTCATCCATGAAGCCCATTTCAAAATCTCCTTTTTATCAAACTTCATGATGAATTCTTATGGGCTTTTGAACTACGATTTTTAATGCATGGACTATGAATTTTATATGGTGATTATGACTAATTATGCATAAATTATGATGAATGACATGATAAATATGACTTGTAAGAAAAAAGTAAGTAATTTTATAGTATACATGATAAGGGCTTAATAATTAGATGTGGGTTCCTTTATTGGTGGTCCAATTTGATATCAATTGCATGTTTTCCTTATGAATTCTACTCAATTTCATGATTTTGACTCAAATGTCCATGAGCCCACACTTAGCCTAGTCTCTTATGATAAAGATATAGAATTTTATGATTATGAACTTACGTATGAAAAGCATATTTTAAATGATGATGATGATGATATTATGACGATGATGATATTATGAAAGCTATGATGATGCTATGATAAAGAGGGTTATAAAACCCCAATGTTTATGATATGAATATTAAGGTAGGAATGTGTACCCACATTATAATGAAAGCAAAGTAGATGAATAATTCTTATGCCATGATGTTCCACGAAAGACTGATGATTATTTGAAAGCTATGAAAGTATGATTTTAATGATGTAAGACTTATGTTGAAAACTAAGTATGAGTAAGAAGAACCTATTTAAGATTTGATGAGGGGTTTTGATGTATATTGCTTGAGGGTGTTGCAACGCGTTGATTGATGGTTTTACAATGGATTTTCTTGGATGAATTCACTCTTGATTGCATGGATTTATACTAGCACTACACACCCGCCAAGTTTTTGATAAAATGTCCGGCTAGGGTTTCTTGAGGAATTAAGAGTACAATGCATGTCTTATGAGTTGAATAGTGTTAAGATGATTATATTATGATGAAACAATGATGGCATGATGATAAATTAATGGTATGCATATGATGTATAATGTTGAGAGGAAATGTAAGTATATGATGACCTTGTGATGATGAAAGTATGCTATATATGTGTTGAATTCATGAAAAGTATCTATGATGTTGCAAGTTAATCAGCTTGTTGAGGGCATACCAAGTCTCAATCACCTTGTTGAGAGGATGTCATGTCTTAATCACCTTATTGAGAGGGTGCCATGTCTCAATCACCTTGTTGATAGGGTGTAAAGTCTCAATCACCTTATTGAGAGGGTGCCAAGTCTCAATCACCTTGATTAGGGGGTGCTAAGGCTCGGTGGCCTTGTTAAGGGGGGGTATCAAGCCTCTATCACCAGTCAAGAAATAGTGTACCTTAGGGTTGGGAAGTAGCTCACTTGGTCCATGATGATGGTGTATTCCTATGTATGCTCTAATTATATATAAGAATATGATTCACTAACATTTTTAACTTCAAGCATCATTCATACATGTCATATTGATAGTATGTTATCCATTGTCTGTGTTTATGCATTTTGCCTATGATGTCTATCTCTTGTTACATTTCATCCCACATGCTTAGTACATTGAAACGTTCTAGCATATACTCTATGCCTACATGATGTCACCATGTAGGAACCGGATCCCAAGTTTATCATCATCATCATCCACGTGGCTAGTTCGGTGCTATTCAAGCGTCTTGATGAGTCCTCAACTTTGGGGACCTTAGTCTATGTTTCTCATATTATGTATTGATATATTCTTCTTTATTGTCTATCTAGATTATGAGGGTGATTCCAATTGCTTTGTCTTGGCCCCCACTCTTATCTATGTAGTAGAGGTGGTTGTTAGACATGTTATGTATCGATGATATGATTTTGAATCTTTTCTTTTGACTATGATATTGTGCAAGCTTTTCCCTTAGTCCCTTTTCCCCTATTCTTGCTCTTTAGTGTTTCTATATACTTCTGCGATCAATAATGTGTAATGATAAGTTAAAAGGCTTGTTTGGGGTTCCTTCGAGTTCCCCATTCGCTGTGTCACATCTAGGCCCTACACTTGGGTCATGACATGCGGAATCTACCAAAGCCCTCTCATTGCTAAGTTATATCCTATGGAATACATAAATTGTGAATATACATAGATTTTAACATAATTCATACTTTATCAAAATTATACTTTCATAGCTTGTAAAATAGTCATCATAGTCTTTAATTAAAACATCTCAAATCATAGGAATAGTCCATCTTTTAGCTTTTCTTATAGTATGGGTGAACTCCCCAGCTTAACATCATAATCATCAATAGGGTCTTAATCTCACTCTTTGTCATAGCATCATTATCATCATAACATCATCATCGTTATTATAACATCATCATCATTTCCATTAAATATGCTTGTACATATTTTAAATTGTACCCATGGAAACCTAGCTTTATCATAGGAGACTAGGGCTAAGTGTGGATTCATGAAAAATTGAGTTAAAACCATGCAACGTAATGACACTCATAGAGGAAACTTGCAATTAAAATCAATTTGGATCATTAGCAAAGGAACCCACATCAATTCAACAATGTAAGACCCCAACTATAGGGAGTATGAAAGGTCCTAGAAAGGAAGATTTGGAAAATTTGAATGATCAGTTTTTATAAAGGGGTTTATAGCTCGTAAGATGTAGTAAGGCCCGTATATGGGGTCGTAGAACCTGGCAGACTTGATGAAAACTTGAGATCTTTCAGGAGTTTGATCTATGACTTATCACACAACCCATAAAACCTTCAACAAGTCGTAGACTATGTAGTAGAGGGATAATCAAAGAAGGGGTCCTCTGAGAGTCTATCATACGACACCCCATCTACGGCCTGTATAATGGTCTACGTCCCATAAACGGGGTCTCGTAGTCTTGCTCGGTCAATTTTTAAAAGGGGTAATTTTGTCATTTCATAACATTTGATGCCTATACTATGTCATTTTAACCTTTGAAAGGCCCCTTATCAGCCTTTTAACCCTAATTCCTCTCATTCCTCCTCATTCCAAAATCTCTTAAGTTCTAAAACACTCTCAAGATTCCTTAAGGCTTCAAATAAAAAGGTGAAAGCTAGGGTTCCAAATTTCTCATTATTTTCCAAGGTTTTTCCAGCTCCTATTACTAAAGTATGTGGATTTTGATTACGGGAACCTTTCCCTCACAAGCTCAATCATTTCTCCTCCAAGTCTTTGTTTTCCAAGTTATCGGAATTTATGAAGACTTCATGAACTTTAGGCCTGACATAATTGTGAAGAAACATATGATGATAGTATGACAAGTATAATTCTATTTGGTCTTTGTATAACATTATGAAATGATAAGTCATGGAAATATGTGATTTGAGATGAGGGTTTAATGATACCCTAAACTATGCTTTACTATGATATGGTGGGTTATTTTGCATAATTTGGAAAAAAGATTTTGCTATTCTTCTCATGTCCAAAGGTGTTGTTTTTGCATGGTTTTGAGCATGTATGCATACCCACCATGTTTTACTAAATTATGAACCAAGTTTCTCACGTTGAGAAAGGCCTTATGGTAGGATATGTGATTTAAGAACAATATGATTTGTGAAGGGCTATTAAGTATGCTATGAATCATTAGAATGTTGTGAAAGCTATGAAAGGTTATGATGCCCTATTTTGATATGATGAAGTTTTGGTTTTGAAGAGCTACATTATGAATATACGGATATTAAAATGCTTTGCATATTATGATTATAACAATAATTTGAGTATTCCTTGGGATTGTGACCTAGCACCAAGCGGACCTTAGAAGATAGTCATTGTCCCATAACTATGTTTCCACCATTGGTTTGTGAATTAGCTAATGGATCCATATAGCTTAAGTTGCATGATTGACCAAAATACGTGGTGTTCCCGTATGGTACATATGAATCATATACCGAAATGGGTGGTCTCCCTGTAGGTTTAATAAATTTTATGTACTAAAGTGGGTGGTGTTCCCGTAAGGTAATTATGAGGTATTTTCTGAAAAGGGTGGCGTTTGATATGCTGACAAAATACAATATTTTTGATAGTTAAAACTTAGAATTTTTTGTGTTCTCAAGGTGATGTTAGTTAGTTTTATTTTATATGTATTTGTGTATTATTTGCAAGATTCTAGGGTTGACCATGATTTTGGGAAGAAAGTACATCAATTGCTGATTTTGATGCAGTACGAGACCCCTTACAGGCAGTGAAGTGGGTTCATGGAAAATTCTAATAAGAATATGATTTTCTAAAGTTGTTCTATGAATACGCCAATGGGTCATTGGTTTATGAGTCGTAGAATATGGTTCATGCTCTTAGAACAGAGATAAGAGACTTGCTAAAGATTCATCAAATGAAACCTCACTACATGCTGTAAATCATTTATGGGTCATAAGGGGTATCATAGATCTAAAGTCCAGCTTTCAAAAACACTTTTCGTGAAGTATGCCAACCCAGCTATCCTATTTTATTTAGGACTTATATCTTGAATATTAGAAATAGGTTTTTTAGGTTATTTTTCATATAGTGCACAGAGAACTCAACAATTAGGGAGAAAAACAATGAGATTGAGTCGAGGTAACATTGGAGAGTTTTGAGAAACACTTGGACTTTGATTTGATCTTTAATCTTGTGATTCTTTTTCAAGTTTGGATTTTCTTTTAATTCAATTGTGTAAGTGCTCTATTATGTTGTTACAATTCATAAGTCTTGTATCTATACAAATCATGAGTAGCTAAATCCATAACTAGGATTTTGGGAACTATGAAGAACTAATAAGGTAAAAATGAATGAATCATAATTCTTGGAAAGTGTACAAACATGTATTAATTAACTCTTCTTTGTTTTACATCTTTTCTAATAGTAGCCAACATTAGAACCCGCCTAGTGTTACTGACTGGGCCAAGGTAGTAATGAATAGAAAAAAAGATTAATTAAAAGGATTCGATTGATGTGATCTTATCTAATCAATGGTCCAAGGGTAGATTGTGCTGAGAATAATAGCTAAGGGTTAGTAATACACACGATGAATATGGGAAAAGTCACATTGTGATATTCGCCTCTCGCCTGGACCAAAGGGTTTGGTGAACTTAACTTACCTTCCTACATGCTACACACCAGAAAAGAATTAGGTTATCTGGTGATACTAAGTTAAGGATTTATGGGGAACACAATACCCTAGTTTCTCTCAATATTAATTTAACTCCTGTGTTAGTTAGGTTTACTTTTCTACTTATTATTATATACCGCCCCCCTTTGGGGAAGTAAGTTGGTTAATCACTCAAATTGTGTTAATTGAATTCTCCTAAGTTTATGTATTCACTTTGATTTGAACCTAACCTTGGTTAGGTTATATTTTTTTTACAACGAATGCTTTATCCTCAAAAAAGAGGTGTAACTTGGGCGACATCAAGATTTTGGCACCGTTGTCGGGGAATATGGCTAGACTTGGTTAAGTCAAAGTGATTTGAGTATTAATCCTTATTTCACTCATATAACATTTTTGTTGTTTTTGTTCTTTTTTAGGTTGTAAGTGTAGTGTTAGCCCAACATGCTAACTCAAGGCAAACCCTTGACTCTGTTTGACTCAGAGATCTATCGAACATATTGAGAAGAATGGCCTACGATAATGCCAATAACATTGCTAATGCATCTCTGAACAGGAATGATAATGAGAATGCTCACCATGAGAACCCACCTCCACTTGAGGATATTGTTCCATAGCCATAGGATTTTAATGTCAATGCTTATCAGGGAATCAATACTGGTTAAATCCTATGGCTATGGAGGTGACTAGAGGTATTGTGTTGGCACCACTACTGGCTGCTACAAAGTTTGTTGTTTTGATTGGGTTGCTTCAGATGCTGCAGAACTGTGAGCTATTTGTGGGCCTACCATCGAAGGATCCTTATACCTATCCATACAAAGTTGCATTTGTCTGCAAGAGTATGATGGGAATACAAAATCTATCTATGAACATTATAGGACTTCGTGTGTTCCCGTTGCCTCTTACAGGAAATGCAACACTATGACTATCTGAGCTCCCGCAGAGTTCGATCACATGTTTTTCTAAATTGTAGAAGACTTTTTTGGAGAAGTAATTCTCGAGAATGAAGAAGCTCAAGTTGAAAGATTAGATAAACAACTTAGGGCAACTTCTTGGTCACTCAATCAGTACTATATGGAAGTGGTTCACCAAATGCTTGGGGAGTGTCTCGGACCACAAGATAGTTCATAATGCCTTGGTAGAGTTCTTTTACCATGCCTTTGATGAAAATAGTCAGGCTTATGCTAATACTATTATAGGGGGGTATGTTCTTAGATTAACCATTCGTAGGCATTGGAGATAGAATGGAGAGAGTGGTCAATACCAATCATGCATGAGGGCAAAGGGATAGAGCATCTACTTAAAGTTTATGCAATGTTAGTGTTGGTTTGGAGCAAGCTAAGATAAATAAAGAAATTAAACATGAGCTTGCCTAAATTCGCATAGGTATAGAGGTGATGATGAAGCAGAATTAGGAGCGAGTCAATGTAGTAGTTCATCAACCTCTACTTGCACCCATGTATGATGAGCCTTACTATGAGGAGGAAAATTGTTTTATTGCTGATCAGACAGGGCGTTTCCGGACCATCACCCAATTGTCCAATCCTAACTATTGGCGTTTAGATCAAGTGAACCAAGGTTGAAACTTCAAGAAAGATGGAGCTTTCAAGGACAACCATGGAGGATACTAAGACCAGAATAGGGGCCAAGATAGAGAAGCAGATTGTGATGGCAGAGATGGTTATAGAAATAGTCCCTATGTGCCACGAAATAATTGTTATGTCATTGCGAGTAGCTCCATGATTAAGAAGATGTTTGATCACCTGTTAAAGAAAGCTGAGAAACAACATGAGACTCCGAGGGGGATGAAATCTCATTAATCAGAAAATTGAGTCTCATTTTGTTGCTATCAAATAGCTAGAGAAACAGTTTGGTCAAGTGTAGACATAACTTAATTATTGATAGAGAGGTAAAAATCCTAACAATACAATTCAGAACCCAAAGAATGAAGGGCAATGCATGGCTATTACTTCTTATGGTGGCAAGAGCACCATTGATCCCCCTATGCTAGTTGGTGAGGATAATGTTTGAGAGGAGACAATTGCGGCCAAGGATGCCGATACTAGAGATGATCATGGCAAGGATGAGGTGAGTAAAGCTATTGATTCACCACAGATGTTGAAGCCCATTCCAAGACCTTCTCCTCTCTTCCCTTAAAGAATCAAAAAGAAGGAGGAGGAAGGCAATTTCAAGCACTTTCTCTCCATGTGGAAACAACTCTCTATCAATATCCCATTAAGGCATTGAAGAGGATGCCAGGGTATGGAAAGTACATGATGATCCTGGTTATAAAAAATTGCACTGTAAGTCAGGAGTTTTCCCAAGATCTTCAATATTACAGTGCAATTGCTACGAGGTCCTTGGTTTAAAAGCGAGAAGATCCCGACACTTTTACCATACCCTATACCATCAGAGATATGCAGTTCACAAGGGTGTTGTGTGATCTAAGTGCAAACATAAATTTGATTCCCCTTAAGGTCTTCAAGAAGCTAGGATTAGGATCCCCTACTCTAACGAGCATGCAATTGTTGATGGTTGATCACACAATGAAGAAGCCTATGGGGATACTATATGATGTCTTGGTCAAAGTGGAAAAGTTCATATTCCCCACAGACTTTATGATCCTAGATTTTAAAGTCAACTTCAACATCTCAATCTTGTTGGAAAGACCATTCCTTACTACTGGTCGAGTACTAGTGGTTATAGAAGCTGGTTAACTCAAGTTCATATTGAATGATGAAGAAGTTGTCTTCAATATCTGTTAGTCTATAAAGAGTCCACATGCTTTGAAGAACAAAGTTTGGGAAATTAGTGAAGTCTAAGTAACCAATTAGTCCAAGTCGTGCCATGAAAATAAATCAGGCACTACTTGGGAGGCAACCCAAGGCTTTTGATTAATAGTTGTAATTGTAGCTTTATCTTCAATTTTTAGACTCATGAGTAGTTTATTTTCTTGTATTTTAGTTGTAATATAGGACATTGGGCTGGTTGCATATAGGGTAACACTATGTTCTATGATGAATGTGCAGGTATATGGCTAGGTCAACCACTCTTGGCTAAGAAGGGCATTAGCAAGTGCCTCTACGACTAGTTCTACAGGCCATAAATCACTTTACGGCCCATACACCATCTTGTAGACATTTTTAATGAGAAAAACATTGTGCACTCTAGTCCACAAGTGAACTTTATGATCTGTAGATCAAACTATAGGTCGTGAATAGGGCCCGTCAACCCCAGGTAAGATTTCTAAACTCTTACTAAGTGTTGAGGTCTCTACGACCAACTCTACGAGTTGTACTTCAGTTCACAACTCATAGACTAGTCCAGGAAATGCAGTTGTAAAAGCTAGGATGTGGATGTTCTATGAAATCACAATTCAAGAGCTGTAAAACACTCTACGACCTAAGGTTCCGAAGAGTCCAGGCCCATCAGATTTTGCTTGACCCGATCAATGTATAAATAATGGGGTCAAATTATTTTGTACCTATTTCAGCCCTAATTTAAAAAAAGTGCCCAGCATACCACACCCAGCATTGTTCGATCATCGACAGCGACTTCTCTTCATTTTCAGATAAGAAATTGCGATGACCTAGGGTTTAGTGTCCCATCACCTTCTTCATCTACTACAATCTAATCACACAAACTGGTAAGATTTTGGTTAACTAAATACCTTTAATTTACCTATATTTGTATGATTAAATTGAAAATTTTTCAGGGAACGATTGTGTTAGACACGAACCCTTACGTTAAAATAGTCATTGTGATAATCGAATTGTGGTTTTCCATGTTTGAATATGTATATCGAACCACAATGTGGTGTAGTAGCCTTTGTTCATATTTGGTTGAGTATCTTTGGTGCCCATGTAACCAGTCACCATGTAATTGAACTGACTGTATGTGTGATATGTGTGATGGCATAGGTGCATAATTTTGATGATAAGTCATTCATACGAGGTCGAAAGGATTGGGGAAGCATGTCTAGTTATATTTTATGGGGTACATGTGTTGACTAGCATGTTGGAGTATTGTTTGTTATGTTAAAATCATATGAGTGTGTGTGTGCATTGCTTCAATGTTGTTAGAATAAATTGAAAAAGTCGTATAGGGTCCATTGTGATGGGCTTAGAAACTCAAGTGACTGAGTTTTCCAGTCTATGAGTGACTTTTATAGCCCATGGACCATGCCACGAGTCGCAATTGCCCCCCGTATATGATTCTAGAAACCTAAAATTTCTGAGTACCCATCAGACGAGACCTTCTACGAGTTGTAGAAGACTTTACGGCTTGTACAATGATCTCATAGACCCCTTTCTAAGATAAATTCAAACACTGGAATCCTCTATGACTCGTAAAATATTACAGTCATACCTAGTCTCGTAGACATTTCCATCAGATAAAAGTTTTTTTGATCAATGTTTTACGACAGACTTCTATGGCTTGTAGTTTCTACTACAACCTGTGGAAGTGCTTTTGTAGACCCTTCTGCAACTAAGTCCTAGTTGTTTTTGCATTACATATTTTGATCAGTAGTGCTAAACTAAGTGCTTAATTGTTCATAATTCAGATCTATGGACCCGAAAGCCAAATGTGACGATATTAGGGCCCTATAGAGGAGGCTCAAGGATGAGCCCTCAGAGGATGAGCAGACCCTCACACTGAGTGGTTCACTAGAGGACCTTGGCATCTATCCATACCCGGAGGCTGCTAGACCTTAGACGAGAGCTACTGACAGAGCTGGGTAGACTTAGGCTCTTATCATTCATACTCCTCATAATAGATGATGACAGGAGCAACTCTATTCAGATGACTCCATCCAGAGTGGAGTCCAGCTCTAAGTCAAGCTCCGATGACAGATCAGAGACAAAGTGCTCCACAGCACCTCGATCATCATCATCTACATTAGACGCTCTTACTAGTCGGTGTTGTGTCGAGGGCATACGAGATATTTATGTGGAGGATATGAAGAATAGAGAGCAGGGACAGATGGCTTGCTCCATCTATGAGGAGCCTCAAGTCAATCTAGAAAGACTTGATAATGTCATTGGTATCCACGACACGATCATCAGATATAAGCTCCTGTGGCTGACCCAATCACTCGGTTGATACTCCCCGACTATGGTGAGGGAGTCCTATGCATCATATGCAACCACTATTCATAGTACTCTTCCCAAGGAGAAGAAGCCCCTTGCTCAGCCAAGACTGACTGAGATTAGAGTGAGTGGCCGACGGGTGGATATTTTGGAGATCACCAACTACCATGTTCTATTTAGGATACAGTTCCATACCCCTAGATCCACAGCTGAGTTCGGCTATAGAGTGGGGCAGACAAGAGACCTGCTGGTGAGAGAGATGCAGAGTGCAAAGCCAACTTAATGATATAGGTGGTTGGTTATATTGTTGAGCATGGTCCAAGACTTGCATGGGATGCGACTCACTCAGAGCCTATTGTCAAGGCTTCACTCAGATTCCCCACCATGTTTTGGTGGGAGGTTGTCAGATTATGTATCCAGTCGACACTTACTGGTAATACCTTAAGGCTAGAGAGTACAGTGCTTGTTGCCAGCATCTTAGCTGGTTATGAGATCGATTGGGCCCACCTTATTACTGAGCAGATTCTCAAGGCTTCCCTAAAGAGGTCCAACTACATCCCTTTTCCTTGCTTTATGTATAATCTCTATTTAAAGTTAAGGGTGGAGAGCTATAGCAACTGGACTGGCAGATAGAGGCCCATAACATTTTGGGTGCCAGCCTGATCAAGGCTGAGAAGAACCCGGTGGAACTCCGACGAGCATAACACTAGCTTACTCATATGCTAGAGATGTTTGCCTTAGTGCCACCGCCTGAGGTTCCACACACCACCACCACCACTGCT
This sequence comes from Solanum ossicruentum, assembly GCA_025774065.1. Taxonomy (NCBI): domain Eukaryota; kingdom Viridiplantae; phylum Streptophyta; class Magnoliopsida; order Solanales; family Solanaceae; genus Solanum; species Solanum ossicruentum. The sequence goes on along the minus strand of JAOTQR010062161.1, from coordinate 27,911 downwards.
GCTACTACTAAAGACAGGCCTCCACAGCCCAAGGCAGATAAAGAGAGATGGCCCACTACTTCTGTCCCTGCACCATAGGCCACATCACCACAAGCTGCACCCGTGGGCATGGTTTATGTGTCTGTTGTATCTATCTAGGCCATGGCGCAGACGTTATCATATGCTGAGTCACAGTTGACTCAACTATCTCAGCAAATTAGGCGATGGGTCCGCCGAACAATTTAAGACTCAGAGGGTCGCATACAGGCATACACGGTCACCACTATTCAAAACCATCTCTCCGCCATGGGTGCCCGCATTGATGCCTTTAAGGCGAGGGTATAACAGAGCCTGAGCATGGCCTGACCAACAGACTTGACGATCATCTAGACGGAGATCCAACAGCTCTAGGACGATATAACAGTAGCAACGGCAGCAGTGGTGGAATTACTAGATACCATGCCCCGGTGTTAATTGTAGATCTTTTTCCTCCTAATGAGCCTACCAAACCTTTCCACTGAAAGAGGCCTTGCTCGAACGATGATCCTGATGTTGTATGATTTTATATGGGGCTAACAGAGGAGGAGGAGCTAAAGTTTGTCTTGAGAGATTTGAGACAAGAGATAGAGATATGACGATCTCGTGAGGTAGAGCAGGTGAGGGGTATTGGCCCCTCCGGATGGGGGACTACTACTTAGGAGGCCACCACGCAAGGCGAGGGTAGTTAGACTCAACCACATAATGGCGTTTAGGCGCCCAGGTATAATTTTTGATCCCTTACACTTTAGTTTTTCTATATTGTGTGCATTGGAGAAAATGCACATCTTTTTTGATAGGGTGTTGGTAGTCATGGGCCTCAGTGAAGTCTGAGTATCTTGGGTCCACAACTACCCCAATTTTTGTTCGTGCCATTTTCTTGCTTGTGTTCTTCTTTTGTATGGATATTCACTGTTTACTGAACTAGCATGTTTAGGATGTTTTAGATAGTATTTATAGCATATAGTACTAACACCTGTGGCATATAGCATGTTTTTGTGTTTTGTTTGAAAAGTGATACCCACCAAAATTTTAATTAGATAAATTAGATATCAAAAATTCATGTTTAGGTGTGTTGACAATTTTTATTCATACAAGTGAGGATAAATTAAGATAAAAAGCATGATCTGAGAGTTTTTTGTTGATAATGTAGTCAGTGCCATATGAGTGTGAGATTAAATTACTAAATTCATATGTTGTATGTTAATTCAGAACTTGCCTTGTTACACTAAGTTAGACTGTAGATTAATTGGATTAGGAAAGGATCTTAAACCATTGTTCTCAAAATTCCATTTCTCCAAAATAACCAACCAAACTTGCAATATATCCCTTGATCCTAATGCTTGAGACTAACATACCTTTATTTGAAAATGCCTAATTAGCCTAGTCTTGTTAGTTGTAAAATATTGAAATTGGCCTCGGTCCTTCCTTGAAAATTTTGTACCTCGACTTGAAGCAAAAAATCTAAGTTGAGGGTGCCTACCCAAAGTGGCCCTGGTTCTGAGGACGAATAATGTGCACCTTAACTCAGGCCAAAAGACTATGTTGAGGGTGGCTTGTGTAAGGAGTAAACACAAAAATAAGGGGAAAAGTTAACGATACAAAGAAAAGGAGAAAATCATGTATTGGGTGCAAGAAATATAATTGGTGCCTTAATTGTTAGTTAAAAAGAAAAATGAGTAAAAGTAAGGTAAACAACTGAAAAATGAAAAGAAAGGACCCAAGAAAGCTTGAAATAGGTGAAAGGGAGAATGAGATGAAAAATAATAGTGTTGGTAGTGCAAAAGTGTAGGAAAATGCACAAGGAGGTCCTTAGTCACTATGTTCCCAAAATGCCATACCTAAGCCCCCTGAGCCTACATTACAAGCCTATAAAGTCCTAAAGTGATCCTAGTCCAAGTAGTTGAAGGTCTGAGTCATCAGTATAGCAGCAAGCCTATGGTATTAGGTTGGACATATGAATATCTTTTGTGAGGGAGAGTGATTTTGCATAGTTCCAAGGTTATACATGAAAACATCATTGAGGGTGAGATATGGGACTTCTTTCTGCCAGGGCACTTGCATTGCATTGTTAGCATTAGATTTATTTAGTGATTGTGGATTATTCATAGTACCTCACATGCCATAGTTATGTTGTCACATGTACTAGTTTGTATTGGTTTTGCTAGATGGCTAACTAATTCTATTTTTAAGAAGTGGTATGGGTATCTGAGTTTAAGTTTGATATAATGTATGTCATTGGGTTGTGGTCTGTATGTTACTGTATTACTTACATTTATTAAGTTAGTCGCTTGAGGACAAGCAACAATTTTAAGTTGAGGGTGTTGACATGCTGACAAAAGATAACACTTTTGATGCTTAAAACTTGGAATGTTATGAGTTCTTAATGTGATGTTAATTAGTTTTATGTGATTTTGTGTCCTATTTGTCGGATTCTAGGGTTAGGCTTGATTTTGGGAAGAAAGTGCAGAAGTTGTTGATTTTGTTACAGTACGAGACCCTTTACAGGGCGTAGTTTACTCTACGAGCCTTTAAGTGGGTGTTGTGGACAATTCCAGTAAGGGACTGCTTCTCTGAAGTTGTTCTACGAATATGCAGAGAGTTGTGGATTGTTTTATGAGTCGTAGACTATTGTTCATGCCCTGAGGACCAAAGATAAGGGACTTTCTAAAGATGCATCAGACGAAACCCCACCATGAGTCATAAATCACTTTATGGGTTGTGGAGGGGTATCGTAGATCTAATGTCCAGTTTTCTAGAAACACTTTACGAGACCTTGACCACGCGCCATGGAATGCAATATAACCTGTAGCCCTATTTGTGATACATGCTGACCTAGATATATTATTTTGATTAGGACTTGTATTTTAAATATTATAAATAGGTGTTTTCGGTTATTTTTGCATATAGTACACGGAGAACTCGACAATTAGGGAGAAAAATAGTACGATTGAGCAGAGGAAACATTGGAGAGGTTGGAGAAACACTTGTACTTTGATTTGATCTTTAATCTTGTGATTCTCTTTGAAGTTTGGATTTGCTTGTTCTGAGTTCAATTGTGTAAGTGGTCTATTATGTTATTCTAATCCATATGTCTTGCATCTACACAAATCATGAGTAGACAAATCCACAAGTAGGATTGTGGGAACCATAAAGAACTCACAAGATACAACTCGACAAATCATAACACATGGAAAGTGGGTATGCATGTATTAATTAACTCTCTTCGTTTTGCATGTTTTCTGATGGTGGCAACCATTAGAACCCGCCTAATATTACTGGTTAGACCAAGGTAGTAATGAATAGGAAAAAAGATTAATTATTAGGATTTGATTGATGTGTTCTCATCTAATAAACCGAACTGGGCTAAGGGGAGGTTATACTGATACTAATAGGTAAGTGTTAGTAATTGATGAGTCGTAGAAGTACGACTTGTATAATGCTTTAAACACAGAATTTTTGCGCGTTCTCAAGCAAACTTGTTATTTTGATGTTTATTTTTGTTGTTTTTCAGGAAAAAAGACTAAGGCATGGAAGAAATGAGCACATGAAGGAAAAATGATGAAAAAGAGCGCAAAGAGGAGCCAAAATGGACCTAAGTGTGTGCATACGGGGGCCTATATGGCTCATGTACCTCTACACGAACCGTGAGGCTCATCGTGGCCTCACACCTGGTGGATGGCATTGGCTAGTTGGTAAAGGAATGTCCCATGGCATGTGTCATGGATTGTGGGATGTCAGATGTTTCATTATGGTGTTCGTCAAAGTGACGTGAAGGAGTAGGCTGTCGAAAGTTGGAAGATTTTGGACAAGTGGGATGACATGGAACGACTCATGGACCGTTTGGATTCAGACCGGTCGTGTAGCTGACCGTCAATATAATGTGATGAGGACACCATCGAAAAGCAAGCAAAATAACTCAAAGTAGAGCCAGACGGGTCATTAAACGGACCGCATGACAAACTATGGTCCGTAAAGGGTCGGTGTGTGGAAGAAGTTGGGCGAAAAATTGCACAGGCACAATAGACGGCCCGTTTCACGGACCATTTCACTACATACGGTCCATTTTCCCTAGCGTGTAGCAGCACATGAGGAGCAGTGAAGATGAGGCTAAGGATATCTACACGGACCATTTGACGGACCGTATACAGTTACACGAGCCCTGTGGTGCCTCGTGTCCATTCGGACAGATTTTTCCTATTTTAATTAGGATTAGATTTTCTTTATATATAAATAGATGTTTTATTTTATTTTTAGTTACTCTTGGACGGCTAGAGCTAGAAAACATTGAAAAATATTATTTTCTTAGGGATTTCACAAGATTTTGGGATTTTGCTTATCGAATTCAAGCTTGTAGATTGTGGCTTCATCGGTTAGTCAATAGTAAGTCTTTCAATTAGGAATTCCTTGTATTATTGCATGTTTTATTCCTTGAATATGTTAGGCTAAACCCACAGCTAGGGTTGTGGGAACCATGACAAATCAATAAGATAGGCGACTATCGGGCAAGTCTCGGAATTGATTAGCATATATATCGTAGTAATCTTCGTTCTAATTTCTTCCTTGATGAGTCAATGATTAGGGTAAGACTTTATTATTTGCATGCCCGAAAGGGATGTTTTTATTAGAAGAAGATTTCTATGATGGAAATTCAAGGTTTTTAACTTGGCCTAAGTACTTGAGACCGAAAGGTGAGAGTATTCTGGGATAAACAACAAGGGTTAATATGTAGACGTTCTGAGACGAAAGGTGATGTATGATATGCATTTAAGAGGTACCGAAAGGTGAAGTAGATGTTACATAACTTGTTAGATCTTATATGCGTATTCATGAATGAGTTTACCACTAGATTCAGCTATCGCATTAGATGTCATGGGGAACACAAACCTAGCTTCGCATAAACTTTTTGAAATCTAGTCGTTCTCGCATTCATTTATTGCTTTCCCTTAAGTATGTTATTTTTAAAAAAAACCCCTCATATTAACTTTATGCACTTTTCTTTTGGGAATAGATATTACATCTGGAAAACGGTGCTACTAGATATATTCTCATGAATTCCTTATGGGATCGACCTTAACTCTGGTTGAGTTCTATATTTGATCAATGACCGCTTTACTATTCCATTTGGAGTGTAAATTTGGGCGTACCAGTAATGCATACTATGGAGATGGAGAAGTAGCGTTGTGAAATTCGCCTCTTGCCTGGACCAAAGGGTTTGGTAAATTTAACTTACCATCTTGCATGCTATACTCTAGAAAAGAATTAGATTATCCAGTGATACTAAGTTAGGGACTCATGGGGAACATAATACCCTAGTTTTTCTCTATATAAATTTAACTCCTATGTTAGTTTACTTTTCTATTGACTATTGTAAACCTCCCCCTCTTTGGGGAAGTAAGTTGGTTAATCACACAAATTACGTTAATTAAATTCTCCTGAATCTACGTATTCCCTTGGATTTGATCATAACATTTATTAGGTTCTATTTCTTGACAACGACTGTTTTATCCTGAAAAAGGAGGAGTAACTTAGGCCACATTAGTGTTCTCGTAAGGTGAGTGTTTGGTTTACCCCGACAGGGTAGACCACTCCTAGTCTGATATAGAGTAAACATCAGGATTACAAGTAGCAGCTTGCTTGGTCTTACATGTCAGTTAGGTACTTTCCCATCTATGTATGATATGACACATAATTTGGGAAATGACCCCAAAATGTGCCCGAAAATGTGCCTTGAAAGTTCTCGAAATTAGAATTTTTATATATCTCAAAATTCGTGCGTGACATCAAAAATCTGATTTTATATTCTAGTTTAGTTAGTCAAAATTAGGGGAACAAAGGTCTAACCCCAATTTTAGAGCAAAAGATTAGCAATTTTGATTTTGCAAATGTCAAAATCCATAGAGCTTTCCAGACCCCTGGCACAATGCGCCAAGGGTGCGCACTAGTGTTAAAATTCTGCTAGCTTCGACTTCAGTCCAAGACTTTTAAGTATTGGCCTAAGGGTTCCCAAAGGTGAAAATGCCTATACTTAACCATTTTTCACCCTCATATCATTCTAAACATTCCTCAATACTCATTCAAACACTTAGCCAATATTTTATCTCCTAAGCTCAAGTCTAAAAACCCTCTCCGAATTTAAGGATTTCCTCTCAAGCGTTAAGTCTCCATCTCCAATCTTCATCAAGTTCATCTCTAAAGCTCAGGTATGTGAGTTTCTTTCATGGGTTCCTTTCACCTATGATACCTAAGCTCTCTTTACTCAAAAATTGTATGATTTAAAGATGATTTATTCATGGGTATTATCTATTATGAAAATCACTACACACTATGTTGGATTTATGAAATTGTGACTTTTTTACTATGTTTGGAACTATGAATCTTGGTCTATGATGAGGACTGATGAAAGGTCTTGATGTATATTATTTGAGGATGTTACCAAGTATCTATTGATGGCTTTACACTGATTTTTCTAGTATGGTTTCACTCTTGAATTGCATGGTTTTACACTAGCATTACACATCCTCTAAGTATTTGATGAAATGTCCGGTTATAGATTCTTGAGGAATTGAAGTTCCAATGTATGTCTTATAAGTTGAATGACTATTTGATGATGAAATGATGATGAAGTGATGATGAAATGATGATGGAATGATGATGAAACGGAATGTATGTGTATGATGATGAAAGGAGTGTGTATATGTGTATATGTGTATATATATGATATTATCTCTATACAGTGTTGGGGATGACCAAGCCTAGATCGGGGGTAGTAGACCCAGGTAACCTATCGAGGAGTTGGTACCTTGGTCGTATAGATCAAGGGGTGGTAGGCTCGGTAACCTTGTTATGGATTGGTACCCATCAACCATAATAGGGGGTTTGTACTCTATCAACCTCGGTGGGGGGTTTGTACTCTATCAACCTCGGTGGAGGGTTTGTACTCCATCAACCTCATAAAGGGGTTAGTACCTCATGCACCTATCCAAGGGGGTGGTAGGCCTTGTCTTGCACTATAATGGTCACTCCTTACACTAATATTATGTTTTATATAAGCATGGTTTTACTTCAAGCATCATTCATACATGTAATATTGTTTCAGGGACATTACTTATGATCTATTGCTATGTATTAATGCTTTCTCTCTTGAATCATGTAATGACTATGAGGGTAATCCCAGTTGTTTTGTCTTGTCCCCCATTCTTATCTATGTCGTAGATGTGTTATTGGACATGTTACATGTCTATGCTATGAGTTTGACTCTATTTACTCTTGATGTTTAGAATACGGAGGTTTATCCTTAGTCCCAACTTTTCCTTGTTTACATTTATCTCTTACTGTCATACTAATAGCTTTTGTGACCAAAGATGTGTAATGATATTTTTTGAGGCTTGTTTGGGTTTCCTTTGGGTTCCCCATTCACCAGTCATGTCTAGGCCCTAAGCTTGGGTCGTGACAAAGTTGGTATCAGAGCACTAGGTTGTTAGATCCTCGGAGTCCAACACACCGCGTTAATTAGAGTCTTATTCATGGTTGTATTGTGCACCACAACTATGAGTAAGAGGTGATGAGACATTTTATGAAATGTTTTCCTTCTTCATGTCATAAGTCATGCTATAGAATTGAAGTAAGCTTTCCCCCTAACGATTATTCTTTGTTATGCTAGATCATGCCTAAGATGAGGGGAAGATGAGCCCACATGCCTGAGGAGCAATTGGCTAATGGAGGGCTTAGAGATGCTCTCACCTTTCTTATACAAGTGGTGGCTAATCAAGCCAACCAAGGAGCCCAAGCCTTTCATGATCCTACACTGGCCTCTTGAGTAAGAGACATCATGAGAATGAATTTCCCGAAATTCCGTGGGTCAAAGGTTAGTGAGGACCCCCAAGAGTTCATTGATGAGGTCTACAAAATTTGTCCATCATGGGGGTGAGACCGAAGGATAAGGTAGAGTTGGCAGCCTACCAACTCAAAGGGATAGCACAAATATGGTACAACCAATGGAAGGATGAGAAGGGAGTTGGCTATGTGGTACCTTGGGAGGAATTTAAGGTGTCCTTCGTTAATCGGTTCTTCCCCCTTGAGCTTAGGGAAGCTAAGTTGGTGGAATTTATGAATTTAAGATAAGGGTCCATGAGTTTGAGGGAGTATGCCCTCGAGTTCACCCAACTTTCAAAGTTTGCTCCTCTTTTTATTACCGACTAAAGGTCAAGAATGAACAAATTCGTTGCATCTTGTTGCTAGAAAAACTTCTAGAAGTTGTCCTATTTGCATCTTGTATAAATTGTTGCTTTGTGATCTTGTTGAATTAGACATGGTCGATTTTGATATCATTATTGGAATGGATTGGTTGCACGCCTACTATGCTTCTACTGATTGTAGAACCCATAGGGTCAAATTCCAATTTCCAAATGAACTATCCTTGAGTTGAAAACTCAAGATGTGGTGATCAAGGGTAGATTCATCTCTTGCATTAAAGCCCGTAACTTGATCTCTAAGGGGTGTCTTTACCATCTTGTGAGGATTACGGATCTAGAGTCTAAAGTCCTTCCCATAGAGTCAGTTTTGATTGTAAATGAGTTTCTTAATATCTTCACACATGACCTTCCCGGTGTTCCTCTCAAAGGCAAATAGACTTTGGCATAGACTTCCTCCCCAATACTTAACTCATTTCTATTCTCCCTTACTGTATGGCTCCGGTGGAGTTGAAAGAGTTGAAGGAACTATTGAGGGACTTATTGGAGAAGGTATTCATTAGACCTAGCCAACTATCATGGAGTTCTCCGGTGTTGTTTGTGAAAAAGAAGGGTGGGTCTCTTAGGATGTGTATTGACTACCGGTAACTCAATAAGGTCACATTAAATAGGTATCCTCTTCGAAGGATTGATGATTTGTTTGACCAATTTCAAGGGGCTATCCATTTCTCTAAGATTAATCTCTGGTCCGAGTATCATCAAATGAAGGTAAGGGAGTGTGACATTCCCAAGATGGTTTTCCATAGTAGATATGAGCATTATGAGTTTATTGTGATATCTTTTGGGTTGACCTATGCACCGGCCATCTTTATGGACTTAATGAATAAGGTCTTCAAACCCTACCTTGATTTCTTTGTTGTGATCTTCATTGATGACATTTTGATATATTCTTGCGATGAGGAGGAGAATAGGGCTCATTTAAGGGTCGTATTGCAAAAATTGAGGGAGGAGAAATTGTATGTTGAACATGAAAAGTGTGAATTTTGGTTGATGGAGGTTGCTTTCCTAAGGCATGTGGTGTTGGGGGATTGTATAAAGGTGGATCCTAAAAAGATCGATGTTATTAAAAATTGGCCTAGACCATTAAACCCATCAGATATTCGGAGTTTCTTAGGCTTAGCCAGCTATTATCAGAGGTTTGTGAACGGGTTCTCTTCTATTGCTTCTCCAATGACAAAATTGACTCAAAAGGAGGTTAAGTTTGTGTGAACCAATGAATGTCAGAGGATTTTTCAAACCATTGAAAAATAAGCTTATGTCTGCTCCTATATTGTTACTACCAGATAGGCTTGAGGGATTCGTTGTGTATTGTGATTCCTCCTGGGTTGGTTTAGGGTGTGTTGATGCAAAATGGTAAGGTCATATCTTATGCTTCTAGAAAACTCAAAGTATATGAAAGGAACTACACTACCCATGATCTAGAGTTAGTTTTCATGGTGTTTGCATTAAAGATTTGGCGTCAATACTTATAGGGGTGCATGTTGATGTATTCACCGATCATAAGAGCCTCCAATATTTTTTCACTCAAAAAGATCTCAATTTGAGGCAAAGATGATGGTTAGAACTTCTTAAAGACTATGATATAAGTGTGTAGTATCATCCGGGTAAGGCACATGTGGTGGCGAATGCCTTTAGTAGGGTGTCCATGGGTAGCCTATCTCATGGTTGTGAGACAGAGATGACTAAGGAAGTGAATCGATTGACTAGGTTGGGGGTTAGATTGGAGGAGGTTAGTAGTGGTGATGTTGTTATTGTTGATGGTTCTAAGTCTGCTTTGGTTGATAAGGTGATGGCAGAACAAGACCTTGATCCCTCCTTGTTAGAATTGAAGTCCTTGGTGAAAAAGGGCAAAGGTGGAGGTTTTCTCCCAAGGGGAAGATGATGCCTTTAGATACCAAAGTAGGTTGTGTATGTCATGTGTTAATGGTTTGATAGAAAGGATCTTTGATAAGGCCCTTAATTCTTCTTGTTCTATCCACCCTGGTTCCACCAAAATGTATAGAGATTTGAGGGATGTGTATTGGTGGGGAGGCATGAAGAGGGACATCGCCAACTTCATTTTCGGTTATCATACTTGTCAACAAGTCAAAGCCAAACATAAAAGACTGGGTGGCCAAACCAAGACAATGAGGTTCCTATTTGGAACTTGGAAGAGATAAATATGGATTTTGAGGTTCGTTTGCCCAATACTAGAAAGGATTTTTATTCCATTTGGGTTGTGGTTGATAGGATGACAAAATCGGCTCACTTTCTACCGATTAAGACCACATTTGGGGCTGAAGATTATGCAAGGTTGTACATTCATGAAATGGTAAGATTGTATGGGGTTCCTATAACACCACACATCTTACAATACTAGAACTATAGAAATGAACATGACATGGCTTTTCAAATTAGCACTTATTTTTAAAAGTGCTTGAATCTCATGTTATAGGGCGATATGTGCGTATAATGCTTAAAAGAGTCGAGTATACATGTTTTAAGTCAAATTGAGGAGATCATGGCCCTAATCAAAGTGAGAGAATTGAGGTACTTGTAGGACTTAAGAAGCTAGCAGGTGAGTCACCTACTTGCTTAGCTTAAATTTGCTAGCTAAACGGAGACGAGGCGCGACGTCAAATTTGTCCAGGTCTGGTTATGAATAAAGTCTCTGTTAAGTGTGTAACTTTAGCCAGTATTTTAGTATCATAAATGGAATTTATTTTCAGCCCAAGATGAATAATAAAAGGGGCCAAGTACACCACAACACACTTGGCTAATTGGGCCAAAACTAAGTGAAGAGGAATTTGGAAAATGGAAAGCCAAGGCCCATCAACTTTGAGACCCATTTAGGCCCAAGTGTAAGGTCCAAGCTGCTGCATCACAAGGTTATTAATATGTGTTAATATTTGGTGAAAAGTTCAAAAGAAAGTCAGCCAAAGAGACTTTTTAAAAGGGCTCAAAAACAGATCCTTAATTCATTTTACTTTGGAACAAATTTTCAGCTTTCCTAAAGACTCTTTTTCTCTCTTTATTTCACTTCACAAGGAAGCCTACACAATCCACTAGGGTTCTTGAAGGAAACCTGAACCTTGAAGGCTAAGGTAAGTGTAAAGATCCATGTATTTGTTATACTTATCCCATGACAAATAAAAAGTATATGGTAGTTATGTTTGTACTGAAATTTTGGACAGCTTGTGTCCTAAGGATTGTTGTGAACTTTTCTTGTCGTTCAAGAGGATTTTCTCTTCTTGGTTGACTGAATTATGAAGTAATACTTATGTTTCTAACACGGTTTAGCTTATTAGTGTTTTAACTTAGCTTTTGTACCACTTTTACACTCCATAAAAGTGAGTCCTTATAGGATATCGCAATTGTGTTCTTAGTACGAACCTGTGGGCTGATGGATGGAAGGCTATTGCCTCACGTCCTTCATAAATGCTTTGATATTATTCTAAAACTGTTTTAAGGCTGTTTTTATTTATAGATGTGTTGAGGATAGTTGGGTTAAAGTTGGAACAAGTTTGGGATTGTCGACACCAAAATAGCGCAAAGGAACATAATGTTATGCCACCTATTTGTATGTTGTGTAGAATTGTTATGTGTTGTGCTTTGAGGGCTATTGTAAGACTGTTATGGTACTAGAATAGGCTGCACATGATATTTATGTGAGAATTCATATTCAAAAATACGATTAGGGGCGTAAAGGTTGAAAGAATATGCTCGGGTTATAAATACTCGCTTACTGCCCGAACGTTATTTTTTTATGAGATTGGGCTGCCAAGATGTATCGATTTGCTGCAAATACCAGTTTTATCACCTACTATGTTGTAGATAAATATATGGATGAAGGGGAGGTTATCTCAATGTAATAGCGAGGTCGTACAACGAGGTATATAAGGCTATTTGAAGTTGTCTTATTTGGCATGAAACATAGATCCCTCCTTGGCACATAAAGGCACTTACCAACTCCGACTCAACTCTTTCACATGTTCATATACTCCCATACATAATCACCTTTAAATCTGCATACATACTTGGATACCAAGATGCATGAGTTTGTTCTACTAAATAAAGTTCATGGGTTGTTCTACCTCCTATGCATTTCATTATTTCTGTAACCTACTCCTTTCATGATGGTGTTATCTTTTGTGATTATTTACATGTCTTATGTTGTATCTACAGTTCTACAGCTCCAATGTTATGACCACCAAAAAGAATCATCTCAAAGGTAATTGAAAGATAAAGTAAAGTATATTGCTTATGGATAGGTGGTAACCCGAAGGGTGGAAGAATCACCTAGACAGGGTCGATCCTATCATGGGGGGTAGCCCAAGGGGTTAAAGAAAAACCCTAGCCAGGGCCGATCCCGATATAGATTTATCACTGATCAGCTAGTCATTTGTATTATTTATTGTGCACAGATTATACAGTAAAGGTAAAGTAATAAAAAGAACATAAATTACATGATCCCATAGTATAACTAAAGGTTGTCTCTTATCCTACACTAGTGCATAGTTTCATTTAAATTGTTACTTCATATATAGTATTTCCTGCCTTACATATTCAGTACATTATCTCGTACTGACGTCCCTTACAGGGGACCTGCATTTCATGCTACAGGTACAGGTGCTAGTAGATTCCCCCAGTAGGAGTATAGGATATCTAGCTGTTGTTACCAAGCTCCAGGCTGCTTCGGACCTTTGTATGTCTAGAGTTTATACTTTGTATTGTATAGTTAGTCGAGGCGGGGCCTGTCCCGACCCTTATCAGATACTTTTCCTTATCTAGAGGCTTTGTAGACTATGTATACTAAAGTGTGGTCATATCTTGTACTTTAGACATCCCAGCCCCAACGGCCTAGCCATATGTATTTCCTTTTGGCTTGACATTACTATCTACTTTCTTAAAGGCATGTTGAATGTAGAAATCCCTCATAATATTTATAGAAAGAGCATAGATACAGGTTGGTTCTCCCAGGCCTTATTGGCAACGGGTGCCAGTCCGCCTTAATGGGACTTTGGGCATGACAAAAGTGGTATCAGAGTGGGTTATCCTAGGGAATCTACAAAGTAATGTCTATGTACAGTCTTGTTTATCGATGTGTTATGCACCACATTTATAAGCAGGAGGCTACGTGGCATTTAGGAGTTGTTACTTTCTTTTCATTGTTTATATCGTGCCATAGAGCTAAGTGTAATAGGGGGATTGTGTCTAACCCCTAAATTGTTCTGTACAACAAGTATACCAGAAACCAGGCAAAACAAAGATAAAGGTAAGGGAGTAGAAGTGGTGGTTAGTATACCCAATCATGTGAGACAACGAAATGAGGTTCAAGAGGAGTCTCTGTCACAGAAATCTCCAACTCCTCCAGCTCCCGATGAACCTGGAAGTAGTGAAATTCCCCCAGAACCACCTATTGATGCTATCATGCAAGATCTGAGAAATACAGCCCAACTATTGACAGGTATAGTTGCTGGGCAAGATCAAAGATGGGAAAGGTCCGGTTATAGGTGTAGGTGGTGCGAATAGGGCAGCTGGCACAACGATACATGATTTTCTTAATTTAGACCCTCCATCCTTCACTAGGTCAGATCCTAATAAAGATCCCAAGGAAATTATTGATCAGATTCAACGCACTTTAGATGTTATGCATGTGAGTGGTACAGAAGCTGTCGAGTTAGCGACATATAGGTTGAAGGGTGTGGCTATATTGTGGCATGAAGCTTGGAAGCAATCTAAGGGTATAGATTCACCCCTAACTACTTGGAAGAGCTTCAAAGAGGCATTTCTTGACCATAACTTTCCATTAGAGATTCGAGAGGTCCATGCAGATCAGTTCTTGAATCTCCACCAAGGGATTATGAACGTGAGGGAGTATAGCCTTCAATTTAATCCCCTCGCCAGGTATGCTCCTAATGAAGTTGCTACTATGGCAGATAGAGTTCATCGATATGTGGATAGATTGGATACGTATCTCGTCAGAGACTGTACCATTGCTTTTTTGAAAAAAGACATGGATATAGCAAGAATGCAAGCTTTTGCATAAAAATTAGAGGATCAGAGGCAAAGGAGAAGGATATAAGAGTTAGAAAGGGCGCAGTCCAAAAGGGCCAAGTCTACAGGGCAGTTTAACCATCCCAAGGAAAGTTTTAGCCTTGATTTTCTAATAGACCGCCTAGACCATCATCCTCCTACTCTGCAACCAGTGCTCCACCACAACTTTAGGGTCTAGGAGAAATCAGTTTGGTCTAAGAAGTGAAGGGCAAGGCGCCCAGACAGCGGGATATTCAGCAAGCCAGCAAATGACCCCTATGCCGCCTTGTAAATAGAGTGTAAGAAGTCATTCAGGAATATGTCATGTTGGGATAGACGCTTGTTATTGGTGTGGTGCGCCAGGGCATATGATGAGAGATTGCCCGAGGAGACGTATGAGTGATATAGCACAACCTACTGGATCAGTTGTTGCATTATTATCATTACCTCCTCCATTAGTTAGGGGTCAACCCCTATAGGTTGTGGTAGAGGTGCTAGAGGGGCAGCTAGCTCTAGCGAAGTCCAAAATCACACTTATGCTCTAGGGAGTCGGCAAAATTTGGATGCTTCATCTGATGTGGTTACAGGTACATTGACCATAGTACAGAATGTGCATATACAGAATGTATATGCATTAATTGACCCTAGTTCTACACTATCATACATTACTCCACTAGTTACTAGGAAGCTTAAAAGAACACCCAAATTATTGAACAAACCTTTTGAAATGTTCACACCAACCAGTGAATCTATTATGGTTAGAAGGGTTTATTATGACTGTGTAGTAACTATTTGTGACTGTGACATATTGGTTGGACTAATTAAGCTATAAATAGTGGAATTTGATGTTATAATGGGTATGGATTGGTTAGCTTCTTGCTATGCCACCATGGATTGTCGAACTAAGAGAGTGTGCTTCCACTTTCCAATGAGGCAGTTCTTGAATGGGAAGGCAATGTTGGGGTGCCAAAGAGTAAATTACCTCTTATTTTAAGGCTAGAAAGATGATATCTAAGGTTTATATGTGTCATTTAGTTAGAGCGAGGGATATGGAGACAGAATCACCAACTCTTTAATCAGTTCCAATACTGAATGAATTCGTTGATGTGTTCCCTGAAGAACTTCCAAGCTTACCGCCAAAATGAGAGGTAGATTTTGGTATTGACTTACTTCCAAGCACTCAACCTATTTTCATCCCATCATATAGAATAGCCTTGGCAGAATTGCATGAATTAAAAGACAAGTTAAAAGACTGATTAGAGAAGGGTTTTATAAGTCCTAGTATGTCCCTTAGGGTGCACCAGTGATATTTGTACGAAAAAAGGATGGCACCTTTTGAATGTGTATCGACTATTGACAATTGAATAGGATGACAATTAAGAATAAATACCCCCTCCCCAGGATTGATGATTAATTTGATCAGTTACAAGGTGCCAAATACATTTCAAAAATTGATTTGAGATTAGGTTATCACCAAGTGAGGGTGAAGGAGAAAGATATACCTAAGACTACTTTCAGAACATGCTATGGTCACTTTGAATTTCTTATGTCATTTGGGCTAACGAATGCCCCAACAGTTTTTATGGATTTGATTAATAGGGTATTAAATCCATTCTTGGATGTGTTCGTGATAGTATTTATAGATGACATCTTGGTATATTCAAGATCAGAAGAGGACCACGCAAATCACTTATGACAAGTGTTATAGGTTCTTTATGATATACAGTTGTATGCCAAATTCTAAAAATGTAAATTTTGGCTAAACTCAGTGGTATTCTTGGGTTATATTATGTCTGATGAGGGAATAAGGGTTGATTCACAAAAGATAGAGGCTGTGAAAGATTAGCCAAAACCAACAACACCCACAGAAGTTTGGAGCTTCCTAGGTTTGGCAGGTTATTACAGGAGGTTTAATGAAGGTTTTTCTTCTATTTCCGCACCTCTAACAAAATTGACACAGATTGCAACCAAGTTCCAATGGAATAATGCATGTGAAAGGAGGTTCCAGGAGAAATAAGCTAACTTCTGCACCTGTGCTAGCACTTCCAGAAGGCACTGAGGGGTATACAATGTTTGCGATGCTTCAGGAGTTGGCTTAGGGTGTGTACTGACACAACATGATAGGGTAATTGCTTATGAATCTAGACAACTATGACCACATGAGAAAAACTACCCAACTCATGATCTTGAGCTAGCATCGGTTGTGTTTGCTCTGAAAATATGGCGCCACTAGTTGTATGGGGTTCACGTTGGCATATACACTGATTATAAGAGCCTATAATACATCCTAGAGTAGAAAGACCTAACCTTAAGATAGCGGAGATGGCTAGAGCTAATAAAGGATTATGACGTTGTTATACTTTACCACCCGGGGAATGCAAATGTGGTAGCCGATGCTCTGAGTCATAAGGCAACCATGAATACTGGTGATCAAGTTATGGTGAGTCAAGGAGTGTCTAAGGATCTCTGTCAGCAAGCCAGTTTGGGAGTTTGCCTTCTTGAAACTCCAAAGGAAGGGGTTATTGTACATAATGCAGCAATGTCTTCATTAGTAATAGAGGTGAAAGAAAAATTGTTCGAGGATCCTGTTCTACGATAGCTTAAGGATAAGGTAAGTCAGGGTACGATAAAGGGCTTTGACCTTACACAAAATAGAGTACTTTACTACCAAAATAGATTATGTGCGCCTAATATTAATGGTTTAAGAAAGAGGATACTGGAAGAAGCCCATCATTCCCGGTATTCCGACCATCCAGGATCAACTAAGATGTGCCATGACCTGAAGGTAATGTTTTGGTGGGGAGGCATGAGGAAGGACCTTGAAGAATTTGTGGCTCAATGTCTAAATTGCCAACAAGTAAAAGTAGAACACCAAAAGGTTGGAGGTTATATGCAGTGCATAGAACTTCCAACATGGAAGTGGGATATGATCAATATGGATTTTGTTACTGGGTTGCCTCGCTCATTTTAGAAGTTTAACTCCATATGGGTAATAGTTGACAAACTCACAAAGTCAGCACACTTCTTGCCAGTCAGGAGTGATTATACATCTAAAGAGTATACCAAGCTATACCTCAAAGAGATAGTCAGGCTACATAGAGTCCCAATCTCCATTATATCTAACCGAGGATCTCAATTCACTGCAAAGTTTTCGAAGTCCTTCCAAAGGAGTTTAGGGACGCAAGTGAATTTGAGTACATCTTTCCACCCTCAAACAGACGGTCAAGCAGAACACACTATTCAGACACTTAAAGATATGTTGCGAGCTTGTTCTTGGACTTTGAATGTAGTTGGGTGGACTATTTGCCACTTATTTGCCTATAATAATAGCTACCACGCGAGTATCAAGATGGCACCTTACGAAACTTTGTATGGGAGGAAATTGTAGGTCATCAATTGAATGGTTTGAAGTGGGTGAAACCACCTTTCTTGGGCCTGATCTAGTACAACAAGCCATAAAAAAAGTTAAAGTAATACAGTAGTGGCTAGAAATAGTCCAAAGTCATCACAAATCATATATGGATACTAGAAGTAGAGGACTGGAATTCTG
The DNA here is from genome assembly GCA_025774065.1 of Solanum ossicruentum. NCBI lineage: Eukaryota > Viridiplantae > Streptophyta > Magnoliopsida > Solanales > Solanaceae > Solanum > Solanum ossicruentum. Next base: position 10,079 of record JAOTQR010062161.1, on the reverse strand, counting down.
ATAGGGGATTGGGTATTTTTAAAGGTGCCTCCAATGAAAGGAATTAAGAGATTTAGTAAGAAATGAAAATTGATCCCATGTTACATAGGGCCATATCAGATTATTAAGAGCTTTGGGCAGGTTGCATATGAACTAGAGCTACCCCAAGAGCTTTCAATGGTTCACCCAGTTTTTCATGTCTCAATGCATCAAAAATGTATAGGTGACCCATATCGTATCACTCCTATTGAAGACGTACAGGTTACAGAAGATCTCATATATGAAGAGGTACCTATTTCTATTCTGGATAGTTAAGTTAAGAAGTTAAGGAATAAAGAAATAGCTTTAGTAAAAGTACTCTAGAGAAACCAGCAAGTAGAAGAAATAATATAGGAAGCCGAGGATGCAATGATATCAAAATACCTATACTTATTTGAAGCTAAAGAGGAAGTCCAACATGCAGAACTGGGACACAAATAGGTATGTGTGATTGAATACTTAGTGTATTGTCAAAGGTTTGTATAGTAAATACTTAAACTTGGTTAAGCTATCCAATTGTGCTAACATTCGAGGACGAATATTCCTAAGGGGGGAAGGATGTAACACCCTACATATTACAATACTAGTACAATGCAAATGAAATATGATATTGCTTTACAAATTAGCGCCTATTTTTAAAAGTGCTTGAATCTCATGTTATGGGGAGATATGTGCGTCTAACGCTTAAGAAGGTCGAGTTTATACATGTTTTGAGTCAAATTGAGGAGATCACGACTCTAAAAATGTGAGAGAATTAAGGTTCTTGTACGACTTAAGAAGCTAGCAGGTGAGTCACCTACTTCTTTAGCTTAAATTTGCTAGCTAAATGGAGACGCATCCCGACGTTGAATTTGTCCAAGTCTGATTATGAATAAAGTCCGTATTAAGGGTGTAACTTTAGCTCATGTTTTTGCATTAGCTCATGTTTTTGTATCATAAATGGACTTTATTTTCGGTCAAAGATGAATAATAAAAGGGCCCAAGTACACCACAACCCACTTGGCTAATTGGGCTAAAACTAACTGAAGAGGAATTTGGGAAATGGGCAGCCAAGGCCCATCAACTTTGAGACCCATTTAGGCCTAAGTGTAAGGGCCAAGATGCTACATCACAAAGTTATTAATATGTGTTAATATGTCATGAAAAGTTCAGAATAAAGTTGGCCAAAGAGACTCTTTAAAAGGGCTCAAAAACAGCTCCTTAATTCATTTCACTTTGGAACAAATTTTCAGCTTCCCTAAAGACTCTTTTTGTCTCTTTATTTTACTTCACAAGGCAGCCAACACAACCTTCTAGGGTTATTGAAAGAAATTTGAACCTTGAAGGCTAAGTTAAGTGGAAATATCCATGTATTTGTTATACTTATCCCATGACAAACAAGAAGTATATGCTAGTTATGTTTGTGCTGAAATTTTGGACAGCATTTGTCCTAAGGATTGTTGTGAACGTTTCTTGTTGTTCAAGAGTATTTTCTCCTCTTGGTTGGATAAATTATGAAGTAAGACTTATGGTTTTAACAAGTTTTAGTTTTTTGTGGTGTAAGTTAGCTGTTGCACCGCTTTTACAGTCCACAAAAGTGAGTCCTTATAGGATATCGCAATTGTGTTCTTAGTACGAACTTGTGGGCTATGGATGGAAGACTATTGCCTCATGTCCTTCATGACTATGTTGGTACTTTTCTAAGACTTATTTAAGGTTGTTTTTATGTATAGATCTGTTGAGGATAGTTTGGGTAAAGTTGGAACAGGTTTGGGATTGTCGATGTCAAAATGGGGTAAAGGGGCGTAATGTTATGCCACCTATTTGTATGTTGCGTAGAATTGTTATGTGTTGTGGTTTTTAGGCTGTTGTAAGACTTTTATGAAACTAGAATAGGCTACACATGATATGTATATGAGAATGTATATTAGAAAATACGATTAAGGGCGGAAACGTTAAAAGAATACGCTTGGGCTATAAATACTCGCTTGCTGCCCATATGTTGTTTTTTTATGAGATTGGGCTGTCAAGATGTATTGAGTATCTGCTAATGCTAGTTTTATCACCTACTATATTGTAGATAAATATTTGGAGGAAGGGAAGGTTATCTCGAGGTAAATGCGAGATCGTACAGCGAGGTATGTAAGGCTACTTGATTTTATCTTATTTGGCATGAAACATAGATCACTCTTTGGAACATAAAGGCACTTACCAACTCCGACTCAACTCTTTCACATGTTCATATGCTCCCATACATAGTCACCTTTAAATCTACATACATACTTGGATACCAAGATGCATGAGTTTGCTCTTCTAAATAAAGTTCATGTGTTGTTCTGCCTCCTATGCATTTCATTATTTGTGTAACCTACTCCTTTCATTATGGTGTTGTCTTTTGTGATTATTTACATGTCATATATTGTATCTACAGTCCTACAACTCCAGTATTATGACCACCAAAAAGAATCATCTCAAAGGTAATTGAAAGATAAAGTAAAGTATATTGCTTATGGATGGGTGGTAACTCGAGGGGTGGAAAAATCACCTAGCCAGGGTCAATCCTATCACGGGGGGTATCCTAAGGGGTTAAAGGAAAAGCCTAGCCAGGGTCGATCCCAATATAGATTTACCGCTTATCAGTTGATCATTTGTATTACATGTTGTGCACAGATTATACTGTAAAGGTAAAGTAATAAAAAGAACATAAAGTACATGATCCCACAGTATAACTAAAGGTTATCTCTTATCCTACACCAGTGAATAGTTTCATTTGAGTTGTTACTTCATATATAGTATTTCCTGCCTTACATATTCAGTACACTATCTCGTACTGACGTCCCTTATGAGGGACTTACATTTCATGCTGCAGGTACAGGTGCTAGTAGATCTCCCCAGTAGGTGTACAGGATATCTAGCTATTGTTACCAAGCTCCAGGCGGCTTTAGAGCTTTGTATGTCTACAGTTTATATTTTGTATTGTATAGTTAGTCGAGGCGGGGCCTGTCTCGACCCTTATTAGATACTTTTCCTTTTCTAGAGGCTTTGTAGACTATGTAAACTAAAGTGTGGTCATATCTCATACTTTAGGCACCATGGCCCTACTGGCCTAGCCATATGCATTTCCTTTTGGCTTGTTATTACTATTTGCTTTCTTAAAGGCATGTTGAATGTATAAATCCCTCATAATATGTATAGAAAGTGCATAGATACAGGTTGGTTCTCCCGGGCCTTATTGGCACTTGGTGCTTGTCTGCCTTAATGGGACTGTGGGCGTGACAGTTCCTTTGTCCATCATATTGTATCATGGGGAACACTTTACTTCGTTCTTTCCAAAGGGGTCTTGGTACGAGAGTTAAGCTTTCTACGGCCTTCCACCCTCAAACGGATGGCAAAGCCGAGAGGACCATCCAAACCCTTGAGAATATGCCTAAAGCATGTTTGTTAGAGCTTAAAGGTAGTTGGGATGACCATCTTTTATTGATTGAGTTTGCCTATAATAATAGCTATCATTCTAGCATCGATATAACTCCTTTTGAGGCTCACTATGGGAGACATTGTAGATCACCAGTTGGTTGGTTTGAGGTTGGTAAGGTAGCTTTGTTGGGGCCAGATCTGGTTATGGAGGCTCTTGAAAAGGTTAGGATTATTTGAAAAAGGTTGGCGATGGCCCAAAGGTGCCAAAAAGCCTATGTCGATGTGAGAAGAGGAGACCTTGAATTCAAAGTTGGTAATTGGGTCTACCTAAAGGTTTCACCTATGAAGGGTGTGGTCCAATTTAGTAATAGGGGAAAGTTGAGCCTAAGATATGTTTGTCCTTATGAGGTCATGACGAGGGTTGGTAAGGTAGCTTATGAGTTGAGATTGCCTAGTGAGATGGAATTGGTGCATCCGGTGTTCCATATGTCTATGTTGAGGAAATGTGTGGGGGATCTGAATATCATTGTACCTAATGTTGTTGTGGGTGTTGTTGAGGATAATTTGACTTAGGAAGAGGTTCTAGTTCAGATTTTGATAGGCAAGCGAAGAGTTGAGAATCAAAGAGGTGGCTTCCGTTAAAGTCCTTTGGAGGAATCAACAAGTGGAGAGTGCTACTTGGGAGGCCAAAGCGGACATGAAAAAGAAATATCCTTACCTTTTCCACTCCACTCAAGCCTAAGGTACTGATCTAAGTCCTTCATTTGATCTCAAGTCTTAAGTTCAACCCCATGTCATTGCATATGTTCATGTTCAAATTGACAAGTTCATGATGTTTTACACTTATGATGAAGTTTTTGAAATAATGTTTAAGTGCATTGTTGCATCTCTATCTAGGCTGAAATTGTCATGTTTGTGCATCCCATATGCATCTCTTTGACATTTGGGGATGAATGTTCCCAAGGGGGAGATATTGAAATGACCCTAAAAAGTGCCCGAAAATGTGCCTTAGAATTGCCCAAAATTGTAATTTTCATATATCTCAAAATACATATGTGATATCGAAAATCCAACTTCATTTGCATGTTTAGGGGGTCAAAATTAGGGGAACAAGGGTCTAACCCTGATTTTAGAGCAATCAATTAGCAATTTTGATTTTCCAAATGTCAAATTCGAGAGATTTTTTCGCACCCCTAGCGCGATGCGCCAAGGGCGTGCACTAGTGTTAAAATTCTACCAACTTTGACTTCGATCCAAGACTTTTAAGTATTGGCCTAAGGGTTCCCAAAGTTGAAAATGCCTATACTTAACCATTTTTCACCCTCATATCATTCTAAACATTCCCCAATACTCATTCAAACACTTAGCTAATATTTTATCTCCTAAGCTCAAGTCTCAAAGCCCTCTCCGGATTTAAGGATTTCCTCTCAAGCGTTAAGTCTCCATCTCCAATTTTCATCAAGTTCATCTCTAAAGCTTAGGTATGTGAGTTTCTTTCATGGGTTCCTTTCACCTATGATACCTAAGCTCTCTTTACTCAAAAATTGCATGATTTAAAGTTGATTTATTCATGGGTCTTATCTATTATGAAAATCACTACACACTATGTTGGGTTTATGAAATTATGGTTGTTTTACTATGTTTGGAACTATGAATCTAAGGTCTATGATGAGGATTGATAAAGGGTCTTGTTGTATATTGTCTGAGTATGTTACCAAGTATCTATTGATGGCTTTACACTGATTTTTCTAGCATGATTTCGCTCTTGAATTGTATGGATTTACACTAGCATTACACCTTCTAAGTGTTTGATGAAATGTCCGGTTATGGATTCTTGAGGAATTGAAGTTCCAATGTATGTCTTATGAGTTGAATGACTATATGCTGATGAAATGATGATGAAGTATGATGAAATGATGATGGAATGATGATGAAAAGGAATGTTTGTGTATGATGATGAAAGGAGTATGTGTGTGTGTGTGTATGTGTATATATATATATGATATTATCTCTATATAGTATTGGGGATGACCAAGCCTAGCTCGGGGGGTTGTAGGCCCGGGTAAGATATCGAGGGGTTAGTACCTTGGTTCCCTAGCTCGGGGGGTGGTAGGCTCGGGTAACCTTATTGGGGGTTGGTACCCATCAACCATGATAGGCCGGAGATTGTACTCTGTCAACCTCGGTGGGGGGATTTATACTTCATCAATCTCGGTGGTGGGTTTGTACTCTATCAACCTCATGAAGGGGTTAGTACCTCATGCGCCTATCCAAGGGGGTAGTAGGACTTGGCTTGCACTATAATGGTCACTCTTTACACTCGTATTATGTTCTATATAAGCATGGTTTTACTTCAAGCATCATTCATACATGTAATATTGTTAGTATGCTATCTATTGCTTATGATTATGCATTTTTCCTATGATGCTTATTTCTTGTTGCAATGCATCCTACATACTTAGTACATTCAAATGTACTAATGCATGTGTTATGCCTACATGATGTCACCATGTAGGAACCGGTGTACCAATTGATCATCCTCCTCCACGTGGCTAGTACGACTTCTACCAAGCTTGTTGGTGAGTCCTCCATTTCGGGGACATTACTTATAATCTATTTCTATGTATTAAGACTTTCTCTCTTGACTCATGTATTGACTATATGAGGGTGAGCCCGGTTGCTTTGCCTTGGCCCCCGCTCTTATCTATGTAGTAGAGGTGTTGTTGGACATGTTATGTATCTGTGCATGAGCTTGACACTATTGACTCTTTATGTTTCTGATATGGAAGTTTATCCTTAGTCCCAATTTCCCCTTGTTTACATTTATCTCTTATTGTCATTCTAATTGCTTTCGCAACTAAGGATGTGTAATGATATGCTATGAAGCTTGTTTGGCATTCCTTCGGGTTTCCCATTCGCCATTTACGTATAGGCCCTAGGCTTGGGTAATGACAATTTGATGATTCATCCTTATGTAATTTGAATACAGAATTGAGCATGCACGACATATTAAGCTTGTATCCGTTGATTACGGTTATGCATATTGTTTAAATATAGCATATGCCCCTTGTTACATTTGCACTCCACATACTTTGTATATTTCAAGTGCTAACACATACTTCTTATCTACATGTTTCACCATGTAGGAATCGAAGCTCCTTACCATCCTCCTCCTCCCCGGGCTAGACGTTCTGGTTGAAGATTGGTTGGTGAGTCCTCCACATCCGAGGACAAGATTCCAGTTACTGTCATGCCTTGTTTAGACTTAGTTATTTTTGGATACTACATTTTGAGGGTGAGCCCAAGAGATATGTTGTCCCCCTTCCTATTCGAAATTAGAGGTATTGTTGGATATTGTGATGGTTATGTATTATTGAGCTCGACTCCTTATGCTTTTGTGTCATGAAGACATCTCTTAGTCCCACGCTCCCCTTTTGTGTTAAATACTTGATGATGGTGATGAGGTGAATCTTCTAAGTCCCTAATTGCCCTGTAGCGTGAGTCCTACTTACTTGCCCCTTAGAAATTATTGCTATGTGAATTCATGTACATCTCCTTCCCTATGACATCCCCATAGCGTGAGTCCAAAGTCCCATTTCCCCTAGATGTTATGTGCTATATATTTGTTTCTTTTTAATGCTTCGACAAACCAAGGATGTGATTGCATGCTTAAGAGGTTTGCTTGGGATCCCATTCGGGTTCCCATTTGTCGTGTCACGTCTAGGCCCTTGGCTTGGGGCGTGACAAACAAGCCCTAATCATGCATACTTGAAATTATATACTTTCACTTGGAAATCATAGAAATCATGTAATTCTTCATAATTCATACATAAATACATATAATAACCATGTAGGAATCATAATTCATGCAATTGGAATCATAGCATAGAAGCTCATAAGAAATCATCTTGAAACTTTGAGAAAGAAAAGAAGGTTTTGGATTGGGATTCATGGATGAAACTAATCCATGATTGAAGCTCTACATACATCAAGTGAGAATCTTTAAGAATTGGAGTAGAAAAACCTTGAAATCCTTAGGAAAGCTTGAAACACTAGCTTCATTGAAGTCCTTGTATAGAGAGAGAAATATTTGAGATCCTTTGAGAGAATTATGAGAATGAATGAATTAGAATGAGTTAGGAGTAGGATTTATAGAGGTAAGATAATTAAATTAGTTAGGAGGGAAAAAATGGCATAGTCTTATAGTCAAACGAATTGAAAATATCACAAATGCCCTTCATTAAAATCTATCAGAGCCTTCCATGACAATCCGTCCACGGGTTGTGGTTCTGTCTATGGCTTGTGCTTTGGCTTGTAGAACCTGTGCCTTAAAGAGTTGAGCAATTGGATTTTTCACTTGCCAAACCACGAACATGTAGGATGACCCGTTAATACTTTCACGGGCGGTAATTTTCTTTGTGAGAACTCCCCAAACTTAGAAAAATTCTATTCTTATAGAGGTCACTTCAGCGATGCCATCCACGGATGATGGTTCTATTGACAACTCATCCTGTTAATTGTAGGTCAACTTCCAGAAACCCAGAAATTTCTCAATTTTTGGGCCTCCCTCTCCACGAGACCCTTCCACGATCCGTGGTCCCATCCATGAACCGTGGATTGGCTCATGAGTCCTAACCTGTGTCAAATTTTCTTAACTTTCCAGTTTTCAAATTCATCAACATGCGAGGTGTTACATGATCCATCTATTCCCTAATATGCTCACATAGAAAGCACCAGTTGCACAGAATAAATCCTTGTTTTTAAGCTATCCTGCATTAAACTAGCTTCGAGGGCAACAAACCACTTTGGTTAGTACTTTAGTCTTCCATAACATTTTTCAATGCCCTTTTTCTGCTTATTTACGCCAAAAGCTCTTGAAGCTTTTCATGATATGTCTTATTTAGTGGAACCCACGTGAAGTTCTTGGGTGTTTGAGCACCAATAAACCTTGCATTTCACTATATATATAAATTAAGAGGAGTTGGTATAAACTTATCATAAAGCACCTATAAAACAAATAACTTCGTTGGTCTAATGGCTCAAGGTGAGTGCTAGAGATTGTTTAAGTGCTACTTTTCATGTTCTTTCCTTATGTATTGTTTCCTTTGTACTACTTTTCCTTTAAAACAAAAGAGAGGGTATACTAATAGATAATAAATACTACTCTTCATTTAGAATAATGGTAAAATTTCACTTTGCAGACGTTAACTTATAATTTTCAAATCTAAATTAGATTTGAATAATTTAATATTTTAATTATATTTTTGATGTTCAAAACTATATTTAAAGTACTACAATTTGCTATTTTCTTACATAAATATGATAAAAATTTATATCTTAAAGAAAGTTATTTAAAATTGATATTGTTTGACTCTATAAAAAAAAAACCATGACAAGTGAAAAAGAACAAGCTGAGTAGTTGTCCTTTTTTGATTGTTTTTGTTACTGATCTCAAATATGATCGACTTTTTATGACAAGTATTAAATTGGTGCACTTATGTTTTATCATTGTTAGCTAAGTGATAGCAAAGCTACAATAGGTCGGAGGGTTCATTTGAATCTCTTCAGTAAAAAAATATGTTATTTATAAATATTTAAAATTATATTTTGTGCATATAGAATAGATGTTGAACATCTTTGAGTTTTTATGTATTTATTTCTTATATTTTTAGTTCTTAGAACAAAAATTTTGATTCAACCACTATTAAACTAAGAGAACACTTACAATCTTAAATTCTAGCTCTGTCATTACTCTTTTTAACATTAAATGCTCCACCTTTACCCGTCAGATACCATTGAGAATCTTCCTTTTCAATCATCTAATATCACATTTTGCAGTTTCTGCAAGGAGGCAACTTCTGTTATTTCCAGATCATGAAGCTTTCTAAATTGAAAGTCCCATCCTGAAACAGAAACGCATTCTGCCATTAGGCAACCCATATTTCTAACCAAATTGAATAATGAAACATGTGCTTAGGCAGTCCATCTTCATACTATTTATCTGTCCGTAGATTTCTCTCATTTACTACTTCTAGAATTGTAGTATTTTTTAACCTCGCCCTACCCTTAAGAGGTTCACAATATATCTCCAAATCACGAGTCTTGATGCTTCTCATCAGTACACTAGAATTGAAGCAAGTTTGGTTGTTTGGGAATATTGCTCAGAATTTAAACATCAAAGACACGGAATGATGTTATTTCCATGGAATTCTCTGGATTAGCTTTTGGTACAGCATTCATAGGCTTTATTTGGTCTGGATAGCAAACTTTTAATTTATTTTTCTATAGCCAAAGCAACTGCTGACTTCGCGAATTTTCTACGACATTAACATAAATATAAACATGGTGTTCTCGACTACAACAGTAATCAAGTACTTTTTCTGACCTTATTTATATCACATATTTTTTCTTTTTAGTTTGTGCCAATAAAATTTATATTTTACATTTAGTAAAATATTTTGAGTGTTTTAAACGAATATCAAAAGTGACATGTTAAAAATTGGGAGTAAACCAGTGCTGGTTCTTGCATAAAGCAAGTAAAGAAAAGGCTTTAGGCCCCAAAAATTTTTGGGGCCCATTTTTGACTAATAATAAGTTTAAAAATATTTTTTTATTATAAAAATTGGGTACTTGAATATATATATATATATATATATATATATGTATAT
>JAOTQR010062130.1:0-13837 GCA_025774065.1 Solanum ossicruentum | reverse complement strand
ATAGTACAGGTTGGTTCTCCCGGGCCTTATCGGCAACGGGTGCCGGTCCACCCTAACGGGACTTGGGGTGTGACAATAACAACTCCTAAATGCCACATAGCCTCCTTCTTTTAAATGTGGTGCACAACACATCAATAAACAAGACTCTACATAGACACGACTTTGTAGACTCCCTAGGACGACCCGCTCTGATACCACTTCTGTCACGCCTAAAGTCCTATTAGGGCGGACTGGCACCCGTTGCCGATAAGGCCCGGGAGAACCAACCTATATTTATGCGCTTTCTATACATATTATAAGAAATTTCTACATTTGACATGCATTTAAGAAAATAAACAATGATAACAAGCCAAAAGGAAATGCATATGGCTAGACCGTTGGGGCTACGGTGTTTAAAGTACGAGACATGACCACACTTTAATTTACATAGTCTACAAAGCCTCTAGACAAGGAAAAGTGTCTGATAAGGGTCGGCACAGGCCCCACCTCGACTAACTGTACAACACAAAATATAAGCTCTAGACATGCAAAGCTCCAAAGAAACCTGGAGCTTGGTAACAGTAGCTGGAAATCTTGTACTCCTACTAGGGAGATCTACTAGCGCCTGTACCTACAGCATGAAATGGAGGCCACCCGTGAGGGACGTCAGTAAGAGATAATGTACTGAATATGTAAGGCAGAAAATATTGTATATGAAGTAACAACTCAAATGAAACTATACACTGTTTGAGCATGTTTTAAGCTATGAATCTATGGTTTATTGTTTAATTTGATGAAGGATTTTGATGTATATTGCATAAGCGTATTACAAAGTGTTGGTGGATGGTTTTACATTGGATTTTCTTGCATGATTTCACTCTTGAAATGCATGATTTTACATTAGCCTTACACACCCATCAAGTGTTTGACAAAATATTCGATTTTGGATTCTTGAACAATTGATGATCTATTGCATGACCTATGACTTGAGTTACTCTATATGATTTGTCTTCTTAGGATCCACCTTAATGCCATCGCCTGACACCACATGTCTAAGAAAAGCAACCTCTTTCAACCAAAACTCTCATTTTTCATATTTAGCATATAATCTCTCCTCCCTCAAGATTTGCAATGCCACCCTCAAGTGATCCATATGCTCCTCCTCACTATGGGTAAAGATCAATATATCATCCATAAAACCTCCACAAACAAGTCAAAATAGGGTTTAAATACCCTATTCATAAGATCCATGAATATAGTCGGTGCATTAGCCAACCCAAAGGACATTACCACAAACTCAAAGTGCTCAGACCTAGTCCGAAAGGCCATCTTGGGAATGTCACACTCCCTCACTTTCATTTGGTGATACCCAGATCAAAGATCAATCTTAGAGAAGTCTAGCCCCTTGAAGTTGATCAAAAAGGTCATCAATCCTTGGTAGAGGGTACTTATTCTTGAGGGTGGCTCTATTAAGTTGCTGGTAATCAATGCACATTCTAAGAGAACCATCCTTTTTTTTCACAAATAACATTTGTGCATGCCAAGATGATTTACTAGGTCTTATAAAATCCTTCTCCAACAAATCCCTCAATTTATACTTCAACTCCGTCAGGGCCATATGATAAAGGGGAATAGAAATTGGTTGAGTATCGAAAAGAAGGTCTATACCAAAGTGTATTTCCCTTCCGGGGGAACACCGGGGATCTCATTGGGATAGACATCAAGAAACTCATTAACCACCAAAACCATCTCTATAGGAAAGACTTTGGACTTGACATCCCTAACCCTTCCATGATGATAGAGACAACCCTTAGAAATCAACTTTTGGGCTTTAATGCAAGAAATTAATCTATTATTGACCATCAAATCACAACTTACCAACTCAAAGACGGGTTCATTTGGGAATTGGAATTTGACCCTACGAGTTCTATAATCAATAGAAGCATAATATGTATGCAACCAATCCATCCAAAGAATGACATCAAAATCCACCATATCTAATTCAACAAAATCACAAGGCAAGATTTTATGCAAAATGAACACGGGATAATTTCTATAGACTCTTTTAGCGACAACAGACTCACCAATAGGGGTAGACATTTCATAAGGTTCACACAATAATTCGGGGCTAATGTGAAGCTTTTTGGAAACAAAAGGAGTAATAAACGAAAGAGTGACATCTAGATCTATCAAAGTATACATATCAAAATAATAAATCTTTAACATACCGATCATGACATTGGACACCTTATTCATCCCTTGTCTCCCTTGAAGAGCATAAAATCTATTTTGTTTCGGTGCACCCTCTTGTTGGCCTCCTCTTCCCTTTTGAGCCACATTTGCACCTTGGCCATGTGGACGACCATTCCTACCCTCGGGTTGAGCATGAGGACAATCAATTTCCTTGTGTCCAACTTCACCATAACCAAAGCAAGCATTTGAATTCCTCAAACTAGAACCACTATGATTCTTTTCACAAGTTGGACATCTAGGCTTTACCACTCCTCCATTACCACCTTGGAACTTTGATTAGGCACCCTATCATTGGCAGATCTCTTGTTGGAAGCATTAGATGACCCTTGGCCTTGGAACTTGTGGCCTTGAGGAAATTGGCCACCTTTAGAACCTTGGAATCCACCTTAAAAATGGGCCCCCTTGGTCTCACCAACCCTTCTCTTTCTAAGCTTTTCCCCCTCCAATTTGTTAGCATATGTCATGAGATGGGACAAATCCATATCACCTAGCATGGCAGTTTGACACTCCTCATTCACCAAATCAAATACACCCAACATAAATTTGTTCATCCTTGACCTTAGCTCGACAACCAATTGAGGAGCATACCTGGAGAGTTGGTTGAACTTGAGGGCATACTCCCTCACACTCATAGACCCTAGCTTTAGATTCATAAATTCCATCATTTTTGCCTCCCTAAGGTCAATAGGGAAGAACCAGTTCAGAAATGTCGCTTTGAACTGTTCCCCTTCTCCATCTTCCATTGAGTGAACCATATTTGAGCCACCCCTTTGAGTTGGTAGGCTGCCAACTTTTCTTTCTCCTTCGAGTTAACCCCCATAATGGACAACACCTTATGCACCTCATCAATGAATTCTTGTGGATACGCATCCACCTTGGACCTATGAAACTCCGATGGGTTCATCCTAGTAAAACCCCTTACCCTTGAGGCCGGAGTAGGAGCATAAGAGGCTTGGGCGCCTTGGTTGATTTGATTAGTCATGCCATGGGCCAATATGGCAATGACATCCCGAATATCTTCATGTGTCATTCCCCCATCTTGAGGAGCTTGAGGAGTGGGAGGAGTTGGTTGCTCCTCGGGAGTACGAAAACTTCTTCCTCTTGGAATAGGAATGATCTAGAATAGCCAGGAACATTCTTAAGGAAAAGTCTTACCTTAACTTCTGTAGCATGATATAGATCATGAAGAAGGAAAACATTTCCTAAAACATCTCATAGCATTTTACTCATAGTTGTGGTGCACTTCACAACCATGGACAAGACTCTAATCGACGCGGTGTGTTGGATTTTGATGATCATTAATAACCTAGTGCTCTAATACCTAGTTTGTCATGTCCCAAGCATAGGGCCTAGACATGAAACGAAGAATGGGAACCCGAAGGGACCTAAACAATCCTCTTAGCATATCAATTGCACATCCTTGATCACAGAAGCAAAGTAAACAACAACAAGAATATAAACAGGGGAAATATGAACTAAGGGAAGTCTTAACATTTATAAAGCATAAAGAGTCAAAACGCAAAGCATAGATACATCAATTACTCCAATAACACCACTAAACATAGATTGGGTGGGGGCCAAGACACTTTTGGTTCTCACCCTCATATTATCAAAGGTCAACATGGAGAAATAACATAAGAAAAAGTACCATAGCTAGTGTCCCTGAACTTGAGGACTTACCAAAAGCTTATCTTCAAGATGCCAAAATAGTCGCGTGGAGGATGACTGTGAGGTGCTTTGGTTCCTACATGTTAACATCATATAAGCATAGAGTATGCATTAGCACATTTTAATATATTTGAAACGACCAGAAAAAGTGCTCGAAAATGTGCCTCGGAAGTGCCCAGAATCGTAAATTCCATGTATCTCAAAATCCATTAGTGATATCAAAAATTTGACTTCATATTCTTGATAAGGGGAAAAAATTGAGAGGGAAATGAGTCTAACCCCAATTATAGAGAAACCGTAGCAAAATTTGAAATTTCAAATTTTGCAAATTCTAGTGTCCAAGCGCGCCTGAGGTGCAACACGCCAGGGGCGCGGATAGCCTATTTTTTTGGTCAATTTTTGTTGTCCGGTCCAAGGTCTTTGGATCTTGGGCCTAAGCCTTTTCACACATAAAAATACCTATACTTGACCATATTTCACCTTCATATCATTCAAGATATTTCGTAATATTCTCTCAAACCCTTAGACTAATATTTCTCTAAAAATTCAAGAGTTCAAATCTCTTTCGGATCTTAAGGAATTCATCCAAACTTCAACTCTCCATTCAAATCTTCTTCAAGGAATTCTCCAAAGTCAAGGTAAGTTGGCTTCAACTATTAGGTCCTTCCACCCATGGTGCCCAAGCTTCCTCTTTATTTAAATTGTATGATTTCTAGTTTATTTACATAGGGTCTTACTTATTATGAATTAGACTATGAACAATGTTAGGTTTTCATGAAATTGTGACTATTTAAGCATGTTTTGAGCTATGAATCTAATGTCTATTGTGGGATTTGATGAAGGGTTTGATGTATATTGCTTGAGGGTGTTACCAAGTATTGTTGGATGGTTTTACATTAAATTTTCTTACATGACTTCATCCCTAAATTTTATGGTTTTACACTAGCACTACACACTCGCCAAGTGTGTGATACAATGTCTGGTCTAGGGTTCTTGAGTTATCGATGGTCTATTGCATGGCTTATGAGTCAAGTGGCTTATGGTGATGAAAGGAATGTTATATGTATGTTTTTAAATCATATAAAGCACCTATGGCATTGCAAGTGAATTGTTAGGCTCTCATGTTGGTTGTGCTCTTGCGAATTATTGATGAGTCATTAGGTCATTATGCTAAGGTTTATGCTCTTGTGAATTATGAAGCCTACTAGGAGGGGCTATGAACTATGTTATACACCTTACCCTCTAGTACAAGGCTAATTTTCACGTGAAGGGATTATGAACTATATTATATATCTTACCCTCATATACGAATCAATACTACTTACTTACTTATATCCACGTGAAGGGGGTTATGAACTATGTTGTACTGCTTACCCTCGTGTATGTTTTGAGGTTATGCAATGTACTCATATGAAGGGGTTATGAACTATGTGTTATGCCTAACCCTCATATGCGATTCAATATTGTGGATTATCTCATGTTCACATGTAGGGGTTATGACCTATGCTACCTTCTACCCTCATATGCTATCCATTATCTCATGTTAACATGTAGGGGTTATGAACTATGTTATCTCTTTACCTCATGTATTGCCCATTACCTACTAGAAGGGCTTATGACATGTTATATCCCCCACCCTCTAGTACAAGGTATTTGGATGATCTAATCATGTCACCTTATTGTGTTAAACAAGTTATGCAAGTATGATTATTTTCAAGAATGTTTTAATTTAAACATCATGCATGCATGCCATATTGCTATGTGCTTAGTTATTGCCTAATTATGCATTTCGATTATGTGCCTATCTCTTGTTGCATTACATCCTACATACTTAGTACATTCAAATGTACTAATGCATACTCTATGCCTACATGATATCACCATGTAGGGACTGGAGCTCCTATTGATTCTCCTCCACGCAGCTAGATGGATTGTTCAAGTTAGCTTTTGATGAGTCCCCATGTCCGTGGACAATATCTACCTTCTCTCATGGTTATGTTTAGACTATATCTTGTATAAATGGATTACCTATTATCATTATTATGAAGGTGAGCCCGATTGTTTGCCTTGGCCCCTACTAAGTTCTATGTTTGGAGATGTTGGACAAGTATGTAATGATGTTATAAGCTTAACTCTCTTGATGTTTTTTGAAATGAAGGTTCCCTTTAGTCCCCATGCCCTTATTTCTACTATTTTATTGTTAGCGACTAAGGATGTGTAATGATATATTAAGAGGCTTGCTTGGGGTTCCTTCGGATCCCCCATGCACCGTGTCACATCTAGGCCCTAGTCCCCCATGTACTAGGTATGTAGGATGCAATGCAATAAGACATAAGCCAATATAGTCAAAATGCATAGTAATAGGCAATATATAAGCATAATTCCAATATGGCATACATGTCCAATGCTTGAAGTAAAACATTGTTATAAATCTTTCAACTTGCATAGATCATAACACATATATGGGAAGAGACCTCAACTGACATAGAATAAGACCAAGCTAGTTACAACTTGGAATCCCGATGATTACCCCTCACCTGTAAAGAGGTGGTCTACTTGCCAAGGTAAATAATACTTCACCTTACGGGAGCCCGTCCCATTTCAAGAGAAAGTGCACTAAATGGATCCACTAGTATAGCAAGGGTATAACATAATCCTATGTTCGCACATAGTTCATGAAAAGGGAGCAACTATCCATCCATCGGTGCTAAGTCTAATCCCACGGAATGCTTAAAATAATCATGCATTAATAACTTGCAATAAACATGGAATCATGACATGAGTAGCTCTAACATACTTGACCTCTAATGGTGAGCCTATCTTGAAACATGAAAATAGATCATCATTTTATTAAATATTACCCTTGCATTAACATCAAAGGCTAACAAGAGGTAGAATCTTGGAAATAGGGCTTGACTTCATACTTCCATAATCGTAGATAATTTCATGAATTCACAACATACTTGATAGCCCCTATTCATCATGAAGTCACTTGACTCATAAAACATGTAAATAACTTGAGAATCTTTGACTTGATATTTTATCAAACACTTGGGCAGTTTGTAATGCCTGTTCAAAATCATGCAATTCAAGAGTGAAATCATGTGAGAAAGCTCAATGCAAGTTAATCCACCAATATATTGGAAAACCCTCATGTGAGATACCTTGAAATCCATCATCAAGTCTCACAATAGGTCATAGTTTCATAGCTCAAAACATACATAGTCTCAATAGACAAAACCAACTCGTAGTATAAGCTTGAGGTAGATAAACATGCATATTTAATCATCATTTCATAAAACCCCAACATATTTCATGCTTATAATCCATAATAAAAGTTACGCATAGATAATATAACTTGAAAACATGCAATTTCATAAGATAGGAAGATTGGACACCATGGGTGAAAGGACCCCATGGTTAAAACCCACATACCTTAGACTTGGGTTTTCTTGGTGTAGACTTAAAGAAAATTTGAAGCTTGAATGAAGTTCTTGAGATATGGTACTAAGCTTGGGACACTTCAATTTGGATGAAATATTTAGTTAAGTGTAAGATAGGGTTTTGAGAGTATCTTGAATGATATGGAGTTGAAAAATGACTAAGTATAGGTGTTTTCACGTATATAAGGGCATGAGGCCAAGACCCCAATGCCTTAGGCTGAAACAGAAAAAATAAGGAAGTCACAACACTACTCCGCGACAGGTCCATGTCGCGGAGGTGTCGCGAACAACTTCTAAAAATGAAAACTTTTAAAAATGTTTTTTTTTCTACAAGTCCTCTAAGATTGGGGTTATACCCATTCCCCACTCAATTTTGGCTCCTGCTTCAGAATATGAAGTTGGATTATTTTATATCACGCACAGATTATGAGATATATGGAAATTTCGATTATTGGCATTTCTGAGGCACCTTTTCAGGTCATTTCACATTCACATTCAACTCAAACAGATCAACTATAGTACCTCTATGGTGGACGGGAAGGGTACAATCACCATTGGCTCATTCAATTAAGATAAACCCATTAATGAGGGTAGGGTCACAAAAGATACGACACTTGAATCAAATAAATCATAGATATAGTAGGGACTACCAGTGACATCATCTAGTTGTGTTGGCATAGATGATTGGGCATTTTAGGACCTCATTAGACATTCCCTCTATCAATGACCTATTTATCCACACTTGTAACATCCAGTACTCCAGCCTTGACATTCTCCAAAGTGAACTTGCCACAACGTGTCTTGCCCTGGGAACCTCGGACCACACTTTCTTGTGACTGAGATCCCTGATCTCTAAAATTATGAGACCCCTATCCATACTTAGGTTCAGTCGCACTAGTAGATGAAGGCCTTGTTTGAAGGCAGCTCCTGTCACAATTATCTCTTTTACCAACCTCGTGGCTGGATGTCTTTTCTTTCTTATTTCTGTATTCTTCCGTGTCCTGCTGCCTTTCCTCATCAACTTGTTGTACTTAAGTCATTAACCTTCCAATGCCAATATCACTTACAAGCATAGCTCTACTTCCATCTTTCCTTGTACCTTTGCTCAACCCATCAACATACAACCCCATTCTCTCTCTCGCATATTTGTAACCATATCCGAAGCATAGCGAGATAGCTAGGTGAACTTAAGTGCATGCTCCTGCACAGTCATAGAGCCCTATTTAAGATTCAAGAACATTCTTGCCTTAGCCTCTTGCAACTCTCTCAGAAATAATCGACCCAAGAAAGCTCCCTCAAATACTGTTGAAACTACCCCAAAAAGTGCCCAAAAATATTCCTCGAAAATGCCCGAAATCATAATTTCCATATATCTTAAAATTTGTGCGTGATTTCAACAATCCAACTTATTCTTGATCAGCATGAAAAATTGAGTGGGGAGTGGGTCTAACTCTGATTTTAGAGCTACTATATCAAAAAATAAATTTGTAAAGTTGCAAATTCCAATGAGCAGTGAACGTCCCTAGCTCGACGTGGCCGGGGCGCGCCTCATTGTTATTTTTGCCCAGTTATTTTATATCAGTCCAGACTTTGGGTCTTGGGCCTAAGTCTTCCCATATGTGAAAATACCTATACTTAGCCATATTTCAATACTATATCATACAAGACATTCCCCAATACTCTCTCAAACAGTTAGACAAATATTTCACTCAAAATTCAAGTGCCAAATCTCCTTCCAGATCTTAAGGAATTCATTAATGTTTCAAGTTCTCAATCCAATCTTCATCAAGGAATTCTCCAAAGATAAGGTATATGGGTTTCAACCATTGGTTCTTTTCACCCATGGTGCCCAACCTTCCTTTTTACACAAATTGCATGTTTTAAAGTTGATTTACTTATGAGTCTTACTTACTATGAATTTGAATATGAACTACGTTGGGGTTTCATAAACTTGTGACTATTTAAGCATGTTTTGAGCTATGAATTTATGACTTATTTTGAGATTTGATGAAGGGTTTCAAGGTATATTGCATGAGGGTATTATCAAGTATTGGTGGGTAGATTTACTTCAAGTTTTCTTGCATGATTTCGCTCTTGAATTGCATGGTTTTATACTAGCATTACACACTCGCAAACTACTTAATAAAATGTTCGGTTAATATTTTCTTGAGTCGTTGAAGGCCTAATGTATGCTATATGAGTTAAGTGACTTTATGATAATGAAAGAGATGTGTATATGTGTTGATTTCATGAATGGTATCTATAGCGTTGGAAGTTGATCAATTACCTCGTTCGAGGGGTGGTAGGCCTGAACTACTATGTTGGGAGGTATATACCTCAACCGCCTCGCTCGGGGGGTGGTAGGCTCGTGCTACTATATTGGGGGGTATATACCTCAATCGCCTCACCAAGGAGGTCGTAGGCCTTTGTTGCTAAAGATGGTCTTTTCCTACATATGTAAAATATTCTATGCAAGCATGTTTCACTATAAGCACCATTCATGCACGCCATATTACTATACGCTCATTTATTTCCTAAATATGTATTTCAATTAAGTTGCCTATCTCTTGTTGTATTGCATCCTACATACTTAGTACATTCAAACATACTAACATATACTCTATGCCTACATGATTTTACCATGTAGGAACTGGATCTCCACTTGATCATCATCCTCCTCCACAGGGCTAGTACGATTTCTCTCGAAGCAAGTTTGTGAGTCCTCAATTTCGGGGACAATGCCTTTGATCCTATGCTATGTATAAAGGTTCTCTTTCTTTTGATGGATGCTTATGACTATGAGGGTGAGCCCGGAAAATTATCTTGGCCCCGCCAAATTCTACATATTAGAGGTATTATTGGACAAGTTATGTATTGATGCTTTGAGTTTTGACTCTTTTGATGTATATGTTATGAAAGTCTCCCCTTAGTCCCTTTGACCTTATTTCTATTCTTTATTCTTTAT
Organism: Solanum ossicruentum; assembly: GCA_025774065.1. NCBI lineage: Eukaryota > Viridiplantae > Streptophyta > Magnoliopsida > Solanales > Solanaceae > Solanum > Solanum ossicruentum. Next base: position 3,529 of record JAOTQR010062130.1, on the reverse strand, counting down.
TTGTGTTTGATTGCTTCCGAGACCAAGGATGTGTAATAATATGGTGAGAGGCATGCTTGGGGTTCCTTCGGGTTCCCTATTCTCCATGTCACATCTAGGCTCTATGCTTGGGTCGTGACAACAGTCCAAGTTGGAACTGGAGCATCCTTTCCTCTACCCTTTTTCCAATGGTCGAACTACAGTCTGGTAACACCTTTGAGCTGGTAGGCAGCCAGTTCAACTCTATCAACATCGATCAAGTGCATCATAAAACACTTTCTCAAGCTCATCAATGTAGTTCTCTAGGTCCTCATTACACATAGATCCTGTGAACTCAAGTGGGTTCATCCTCAAGAACTCACGGACCCTAGATGTAGTTGGAGCATCCTATCTACCCACTCTTTTTCCAACAGGAGGTGCTATCACAACCTGGGCTAAAGCCTTGATAGCCTGGCGAGCTCAGCATTCGATACTTCAGCTTGTGGGGGCTGCTTAGCAAGGATAGCTGGGCCTATGGATTCATCATGATCCTGGGGCTCAAGTTAGTTAGCATTCTGTCTAGCAGGATGCTCTTTTCCTCGTACGGCTCTTGTTGGAGGCATGATTACAACTCGGCAATGTGTAGATCATGAATTAGAAGAAATCTTTCATAGAGTTTAACGCTACTACACAAATTGGAATAAGAAAGAAGTGTAACAATGCCTAATGTCCTATAGCCTCCTACTCATGAAGTATGGTGCACAAAACACCCATAAACAAGACTCTACTAGATATGACTTCATAGACTCCCTAGGAAACTTGAGCTTTGTGCTCTGATACAAAGTTTGTCACACCCCGGGAGGGTATCCAAGATGTGGCCAGCACTCAGATACTATTTCTAGTCCCAAGTGAACCACTTGGCCTCATCATATTCATTCATTTAGATAAATCTATAAAATCAGTGGAAGAATAAAATAAAGATGGGTAAATATAATGTCTCAAAAGTATATCAAAATTTTAAAAAAGGCTAGTGGAAAGGAACAAGCTCAACAAGTCTCAACATCAATACTCGACTCTAGTCTATGAAGCCTCTATCAGTATCAAATGGTGCCAATGACAGACCCATGGCTACTTCAAATAAAATAAAGCTAACTCAAAGTCTAATTTTTCCTTCGAAGTAAAACAGACTCACCAACTTAGTCGAAATTCTTAGATCCTCGATGATATGCCTGTTGACGATCTCTTTTACCTGCCTCTACATCATAAAATGATATAGTCCAAAAAGTGACATCAGTATATGGAATGTACTGGTATGTAAAATAGTTGAATGAAATAGAAACAGGTATAATAATATAGAAATAACATCAACTTAGAAGGTACTCAATCAAAAAGTCAAATATCTTTCTAAAGCAAGAATAAAGAGTAGACAAGTGACCCATCAATACTAATCAAACCTCATCAATCAACTCAACTCAAATCCACTCAATTAGACTTTAAGTATTACCATTGTGGGACTTATTTAGGAGTTTCTCTTATCCGATAACAAACACTTATGAGCCAGTGATAGTACAAAAATCTCGTTGATGTTGCCACAGTTGTTTCGCACTTGCCAGTTCAAGAACAACTTGAATCAATAATGGATCCCGACAATTAACCTATAAAGTACTATTGTTTCAGGATAATAAGGTGAGAACTTGTCCAACTCTAACAGAACTTAATCCATAGGATGATCATCAACATATGAAAATACATATAGTAAATATAATTTTCAAGAAAATATTCAAGAAACATGTATGGGGACTTGTGGACTCTCAACTCCTATATTACCATCTAGGGGGCACATGGAAGAACAATCTCATCCTTTCGTTTAGCCTTACATACCTAGTGTGAAGCTTTTGACAATCAATCCTCATGAACTCTCCTCGAACTCGATTTTATGCTCCTCTTCTTTTCTCTCTAGCCCTAATATTTTACAAGAACTTAGAATGGCATAGAGATGGGTTTTAAAACTCTTTTTTATGCTCAAATGACCCATTTAAGTTGTGATTAGAGATTAGGAGGGGTTGGGAAAGATCTGGAATGCCTCCTCACGAAATAAAAGAAAAGGTCTACCTCGAAAACATGGTATGGACCCTATTTATTTTGGGAATTATTCACCGACAATTCTCTGAATGAGTTTTCTAATCCCGTAAAAAAAATTTAGAACAAAGTTAAATGTTGTTCTATGGCTGGTGTGCATTGCACACCTGTCGTGCACCCTCACTAGAATTTTTTTTGCATCAAAAAATTATCTTTTGATTCGATTGCTCTAAAAATCAACCGAGACCACTCTCTCAATCACTTTTTCATGTTGATCGTATATCAAGTCTTGGATTTTCCATTGGAGTATGGAAAGACGCGTTATGCACATATCTCTCTGCTAAGGGTATTTTGGTAATTTTACCTGTCATTACACATATCTGGTGTCACAGAGTTTTTCAGTGACAAAAATTGTTTTGACCACTATTTTGCAAGATCTCTTTACGGTTCGTAGTACCAACTACATCCTGTAAAGATGCTTTCGTAGACCCTTCTGCAACTTAGTCTGATTTGTTTTTGCATTTCAATTCTTAATTTGTGGGACTAACCAAGGTACATAAATGTTCATGTTTCAGGTACTATGGTCCCAAAAGCCAAACATGATGAGATTTGAGCCCTGTAAAGGAGGATTCGAGATGAATCTTCAGATGATAAACAGGCTATTACACTAAGTAGCTTACTAGAGGACCTCAGGGCCGACCCGAATCTAGAGGTAGCTAGACCACAGACCAGAGCTGTGTCTAGTGCTGGGCACACTTAGGCTCTTATCGTCAGTACTCTCTAGTCAGATGATAGAGGCAACGACAAGAGCGATTCACCCTAGATGACTCTATCTAGAGAGGAGTCCAGCTCTCAAGCAGGCTCTAAGGATAGATTAGAGACGCAGTCCTCCGCATTACCTTATTCTTCACCACTAGAAGCCCCTTACTAGTCGGTGGTGTGTCAAGGCCATATGGGATATCTATGTGAGGGCCAGTAGCAGACAGAGCGACACAAGCCTGCCTACTCCATTTATGAGGAGTCCAGAGTCATCTCAAATAGACTCAACAGTGTCCCCGACCTCCAGGACATGATGATTAGGTACGGGCTTCAGTGGGTGACATACACACTCAAATGATACTCCCCGACTATGGTGTGGGAGTTTTATCTCATACGCAGCCATGGTGCACAACACTCTTCCCAAGGGAAAGAAGCCCCTCGCTTAGCCCAAACTAAATGAGACGAGAGTGAGGGGTTGACATATGGATATATCAGAGACTACCATCAGCCGCATACTTTTTTGACTAAAGTTCCCTGCCCCAAGATCTACTACATAGTTTGACTACAGGCTAGGGAAAACGAGGGACCATTTAGTGATAAGAGATCCAAAGTGACGAGCTAGTTTGATATGTCACGCCCTAAAGTCTGAATAGGGTGGACTGGCACCCGTTGCCGATAAGGCTCGGGAGAACCAACTTATATCTAAGCGTATTGCATACATATTATAAGTGAC